>JAHWLE010000491.1:0-21989 GCA_024679135.1 Phytophthora foliorum | reverse complement strand
CGGGAGACGCGCACAGATGCGGCTCGCCCAGGGTCACGGACACGGGGCTCACGCCGTCCTGCGCGCCGTCGAAGGACGCGCTGAAGCTGTTGCTGCCGTCGCGGCCCTTGGATTTGGTCTTGGCCATGGCGTAGGAAGGTGGCGAAAGCGTAAATGAGCTCGTGGGACGAGTGGCGGCCACGTACTTGGGATAAAAGGCGGAGGGCACTGTGATACTGGATGGGTACAGAGTATATGGTATGGAGGGAGAGAGAGGAGATTGTATGGGTTTGAGTGGAGAGCGTGGAAGGTGGAAGACGAGGGAATATTGGATTGGACGGGGATGGACAGCCTGGTTATGTATGCAAGAGACAGGAGACTGCGAGTTGCAGTTTTGCTGTGGTTTTGGTGGGAGTTGGTTTGGGCGGTTTTAGTAGGTTTGCACCATACAGATCACGTATTGTAATGACCATCCATCCATCCTGATTAGAATGACGAGCAAATTGCCCGTGATTGGAAGTGGCAAAACGCTCTGTTCTTGCACCGGTTGCAGTTGCAGGGCAGGCCCGATTACTTCAAGCATGCGGCCACTTACGACGCCTCGCAGACTTCACTGGTTGCGAGGCTGGCACGATACATCGTCGTGTGCGCTCGAATCTCTTCGGTCGACACGACCGCGTAATTACCTGCTTAGAATGGACGCTTTTGTGCACGATGCTCCGGCTCACAACTTGTAGCGATGCACAACAGCGGGGAAGTTCAGGTTTGCTGCGTCGGGACTGAGTAGTTTTCTCCCAATGGAATGGAGTTGAGTCAGCGCAAACCGAGTGGGTAGTTTAAGCTTTGGGGCTGCGACGATGTCTTACAGCGAAGTACAATTGTTGCGGATCTTGTTGATGCGCTTAGTGTACTTGGCCCAAACCAAGAGACTTAGCTCATTCTAGGTGACCCTCTTGCCATTCTCGGAAAATACGCTGGGGGTGTTGAGAGTACACTTTGTGAATAACGGGCAGTGCTGCAAACGGAGATACTCGACAACACGTGCTGGTCAATCTCGGAGAATATATGCAGACCTTGTATGAGTCTTTTTAAGTGCCCCTTTCTTTTAAATTGCCCACCGTGCTTCCTGTATGCTATCACGCTCAAGAACGCCAACTTGCACTAAGTCGACAATGGCTTACACTGCCAATGAATCGGTTTGCGCTAAAAGGTTTTGAACTCTTCCAGTGAGCAAGGGTACAGTGACTCGCACAAATTTGTGATACCTGTTGATGATGATCCACATCCTCAAGCTTCCTCTAAGGCTTTTGGGTCAAGGCTTCCAAAACGTTGCCTGCAGGCTCCGCAGACTCTCTTTTAAGCAGGCGGCATACAAGATACAGCGAGTTGATGCCACAAGCTCGAGCGAGAGTCCATTTTGGCGACCAATCGAGAAAGGTGCTGATCTCCTCCACAACATGGGGTAACTGCAACATCTCTGGGCCACATTGACTCACCACACATACGCCTCCATAAGGTCATGCTCTCAATAAGAGAGAACATGTGTGGAGAACACAGCCATACTTCACGTTCACGATCCCCTCTTTCCTCGTAGTTGTTATGTCATATCGCACCACCGGAACCACTCTCACCAGCAATTCTAGCCCAAATGCTCCATCTGCGACAGAAGCACAATGCTATATCTACTAAAAAAAAATACTTGACTAAACTTATCTCCAAATGCCCCAATTTGTTGACATCATTGCTGAAATGGTACACCAGAAATAAGAAGTACTTCGTATTAACATCACGAGACGGGAAAAATTATAGAAAACAGGTCTTCCAACAGGTTTCCACATGAAAATGTTCGTCCCGAAAACGCAAAATGGCTGCTGCCAACCTGAAATCGTACCTAGAAGTATCTGCCAGCCTCTGGTAGCGTCTCCAGCCAACGCAGCAGGTGAAAATGGTTGCGCTCACGCGCTTCGTCAACAACCGCCTCATAGCCGAAGTGCCTCCGATCATGACCATAGAGCCACTGCAGCAGTTCCAAGTCGCCCCTAGTTGCTGCTTCTAAAGTCTTGGGCAGCCGAGATCGAAGACGGTTGTGCTTCTTCAAAAACTGCAGAATCGGAACTGAACGAGACTCGCCCGCTAATGCAGTGCAATATTCGCTGCGATTTCGATACAGGAATTCCACGATATCAAAGTGTCCGTTGCGCGCGGCCTCATCCATCGCAGCGGTCGTACAGCCTTCCTTTCGGTTCTGGTGAAGGAACGTCACGACGTCTAAGTGACCATTAGCAGCGGCACGATCCATTGCGGCCCGAGTACAGCGAGCATTCTCAACGTGTTCATGCAGCCAGCGTACAATCGCAAAGTACCCTCCTGCGGCTGCATCATCCATCACATGCGTAGTGAAGCGATATCCTTGATGATGAAGCCACTGCACGAACTGCAGGTCTCCGAAACCTCCGGCACCATCCACACGAATTCGATGTCGCTGGTGGGTCAAAGACTCGAACGCTTTTTCCATCCATTCAATGATCTCTTTCTGCCCTCCTGCAGCAGCTCCGCGAACAACGTGCGCTCGTCGGCAATGAACCGGGTACCGATGTTCATGCAGCCACTTAAGAACCTCCAAGTGTCCATTTCGCGCAACCGTATACAACTGGTTGGTGTGAATTTCAAACCGAAATCGTCGGTTGTGTACCGCCGCTGCATTCGACGCTCGATCGTGCAACCACTGCAAAATATGTCGCTGTCCGAACGAAACCGATGCCGTCAGCGCTGCTTGCGTCCACGACGTGTACGCCACCTCGACATTGTGCATCACGTATTCCACAATATGCAAGTGTCCTCCTGCAATGGCATTCTCCAGCGACTGGAACGTCCTGATCTCGTAGTACCTCGTGTCATTCAACCACTTGACCACTTCCAAGTGTCCATTTCGAGCGGCCCTTTCCAGACCGCGTCTCGTGCAGCGGTTCCCCACATGAGCATCAAGGTACTGAACCACGTGCATGTGGTTCTGGGCCACTGCAGCGTCCATGACGCTCCACCCGAAGGCGTATGGCCCCTTCATCTCGCAATACCATTGCACCAGATCCAGCCGCCCATTGGCCGCAGCATGAGCCACTGCGTCCTGACTGTCCACAACCACATCTTCTGCCATTTTGTTGTGAAATTCATCGTGAAGAAACTGCAACATGTCCAATCTCCCGCTGTAAAGAGCCGCTCGTTCGGCGCCATGGAATTTTCCCTTTGGGAAGTACTTGGAGCGCAGCCATTTCACGCCGGCGAAGAACCCGCGACTTGCAGCGGCGTTTAACGCCGTTTCGAACTGAAATTGTTTGTAACTTCGTTTTAACTCGGACGACCAGTGGAATAGCTTCTTCTTTTCGCGACTCGCGGCGTGTTCTAACAGCGTTATGGACTGCGATTCTAACGGTTGGTGCTCCGCGGCGATGGCGACGCTCAGCACTTTGGACACGTCCAGGAGCGACTTGAGCTGGCTCACCACGTGGCCCAGAGCTTCCACTTGGGGGAACTCACGCACCACCACGTCCACGCAGAGGAACTCGGGCCTGGCAGACGAGAGGGGACCCGCCATGGTAAGAGATGGGATGCTTGTCAAAACACGAATCCGTTAAGAGTGGAGAACATAACCTGTTGGAATCGATATGTTAATGGTAAGGTTAAATTGTTAGGAAGCGAAGTGTATTGAAATGATTGCACCAAATAACGAATTGCAAATATTGTAGACGAGTAAGTGGATACTTTCAAATTCTGTTGATGTTGGTCTAGTGCTCGGACGTGATGGAGGTCACTTGGAGCGTGTTGGTCCAGGGCTGCGAGTAGACGACGACTTGGTACTTGGATTTGGCGCAGTTGCGGTTGCTGCAGGCGCCCAACTTGGTGTCCGAGGTCACGGAACAGCCCGACAGGTGGAACTTGTAGTTGGTGCCGGACACGACCTGGGTCTCGAGCTTGTCGACGTTCAGGTAGCAGATGCGGGCAGCCACGTTCGGTTCGTACGTGTTGACGTTGCCCTCGGCCTTCTGTAGCATCTCCATGTCCTCGCTCGTGACCTCCTTCTGCTTGTAACCACCCACAATTGTCTCGCTTTGAGCAGCCGTGGCGACCACCGCCAGGCCGGCGAGGAGCACAACGGAGGAGCGAAGGAAGGTCATGATGAAGATGGTGGCGGTGGAGACTTGAAGGAGTATCCGGTGAATTGGGAAATGACCAGCAGAACGACTCGTTCTGCCCTCGTTGAACGAGGGGCTTACCTCTTTTCGCCGAAACACGTCTATCCGACGGGGGGTCCAATGTGGACCAGCGATGACAAACGGACACCAAATTCTTGGGCAGCGCGAACGACGATTTCTATCACAAAGAACAACACCAACACTGACATTGAAGTCTCGTGAACTGATCCAATTTCCCCGAATTACCCGCTGATTATGGTCGTTCGATTCCATAATAGCCTTCACCCCACTAAGCCTTTTTCAAACGTTCGGCGGCAGGTTCAATGCTGCATTGGACCAGCTCGTGGTGTCGCTCGGAGTAGCCACTCGATTGCAAGGATTACCTAACTCAGTGAAGGCAAAACTCTTGCAGTAATGGAATCCAAGTCGATAGATATAATAATCTATGGGCCGGCTAGTCGTTTCCAATCTTACTCACTCAACGAACAGACGTTCGGCGACATAAAGCTCGAATACAGCGGGGTTGTGTGTGTACACCCACTCGACGAATTCCCAGCGCCGCTGACTATTGGGACATCTTCGCAAAGCGTCTGCTATGTCGTACTCGGGGTGCCGTTGAGAAATCCACAAGGCAACCTCAAAGTGGGAACCAATGACAGCAGCTTCAATGGCAGCTGTTGAGAAACCTTCGTGACGATTGTAGTCTAGGAACTTGACCATTTCCAAGTGACCTTGCTCGGAAGCACCGTCCATCGCCGCAGTCGTGCACCCCTCGGTTCTGTGCGCACAAAGCCACTTCACAACGTTTAAGTGGTCGTTTCTGGCAGCTCCATTCATCGAGCGAGAAGTGCATCCTTCGTTGCGAACGCTGTGAAGCCATTCAACCACACTCAAATGTCCGTTTGTGGCCGCTCCATCCATTGCTTCAGTTGTGCAGCCCTCCGATCTATTCACGTGGAGCCACTTCACCACCTCAATATGACCATTTGCTGCAGCTTGATTCATCGCGTCGACCGTACAGCCTTCTCTTCTGTTATCATGCAGCCACTTGACAACGTCAAGGTGCCCGTTAGCTGCTGCAAGGTTCATAGCGGCAGGTGAGCAACTTTCCTTTCTGTTCACTGTAAGCCATTTCACAAGCCCCAGATTTCCCTTTTCTGCCGCCGAGTCCACAGCAATATTTGTGCAACCTTCGGGACGATGCTTGTGAAGCCACTGCACTACATAAAAGTGAGAGTTTTCAGCAGCTCCATCCATAGCAAACGTAGTGCATCCTTCAGAGGTATGTTCGTGCAGCCATTCCACAACATCTAAGAAACCATTTCTCGCAGCAAAATCAATAGCCTGGCCAGGAATAATCTTCCCGGACTGCTGAGCATACAACCACTTCACAACATCAATATATCCTCCAGCTGCCGCAGAGCTCAGCGCCCTCCCAGGATGGCATTCTCCATGACGTTCGTTGAACAGCTTCAAGATATCTAGGCGCCCATTTGCTGCTGCTTCAATATCGGCTCCAGTAACGCGGCACTTCTCGGGATAGTTTCGAAGCAACCACTCAAGCACGTCAAAATATCCTCGTGTTGTCGCTCTATAGAGATCTATCTGGAAAATAGCAGCATTAGGCGGCTCATCCAGAGTAGACGAAATCCCAGAGTCCTCACGTAAGGCTCCATCTCGGTCGGGCTGGTTCATCACCCACCTCACCACATCCAAGTGCCCATTATCCACCGCTTCGAAAACAGCATGCCGCGGATTCACAACCGTCGACAAAGTGCAAACCCACTTGAGCATGTCCAAATTCCCCTTTCTCGCAGCAGTCGCAGCCCAGCGCTCCAACATCACGACAGACGCCGTGGTAACGTGCTCTTTCATCCACTTGGCCAGTTCGAAGTGGTCGCCTCGGATCGCAGCGGCCACTTCTCGATCCGTCCACCTCACGTCGCTCCTGTTCGCCACCAACCACTGCAAAATCTCCGACCTGCCAAACTTGGCCGCCTCTTCCACCACTGAGCTAGGAACGTAACACCCTTGGAAACTCGTCGACAGCAGCTGCACCAGCTCGGAATTCCCTTGCGCGACCGCTTTGAGCATCCCTTCCGAGAACTGCCACTGCCGGACACCGGGGGACCGCAACCCGCTGTCCAGAGGCTGCAAATTCTGCTTTGCAATCACTCGGCGCACCAAATGCAGCAAATTGGCATTGCAGCTCTGCGTAAAAGTCCATCGGACGGTCCAATCGAGGAATTCGTGCAGCTTTTCCACCACGTGGGGCAGCCGCAACACCTCCGGACCATTGAGACACACGACGCGCACGCAAAGTAAGGCGGCGATTTCATCATTATCTTTGCACTCGAGAGAGGGGCGCGGCCCGCGGGGACGATGCAGCGTCAGGCGACTGCGAAGCTGCGTCATGCCCGACGATGAGAGAGATGATACCTCGTGCACGTTTCGCGGTTTCTAAAGGTTTAGAAACGGTGGACGATGGATGGCTACATCTTTGAGATGGCTACACTGATCTGTTTTCGGTGGTAGACCGCCTCCTTGTTCAAGAAGCCTGTGAGTATTAATAACTATCTGGTTTAGTCAGATTCGCGGTAGTGCGGAATCCTAGTGAATACTCTTCTTCCGCGTGACCATTTCGCCAGGTAGCTGATTGGGCTGGAGGAACTTGGCCTTGACTTCAGCACTTGATAGATTTGGTGCTTTTAGTACTTGTGAGGTTCAATCATAAACACAAGACGTCTCAAAAGGATTGTATTAGAGCACGTGCCTCGTACCCTACGACGAGAACACAATTACGACTTTGACATAGCCAGCAAATCAAGCTAAATCATCACGCAACAAAATTTGCCGTCGTCAAGCTGGTCACGCAGTGATGTTTGCTTCTTGCGCAAGCCCCCATGCATTTCCCGATATTTGTTCATAATTTGTTCAATCTCGAGCCATACGGCTGAGGTTGCTGTCACTGGACAAAAGCGAATTGCACCGTTCGGCTCGACACACGAGATGACTCCGGAAAAGTAACCAGGGCGCATGCTCAAGACCGGCCCACCAATCATCTTTACTGCGACGTCCACCTCCCTGAGTGTGTCCATTTCCAAAACAGCCGAAACATCCTTGCAGTCCCCCGTGTCAATAACCCTCCCACGGGCAACCACCGGAGTAGGGTGCACCAAATCTTCGTCTCCGAATGAAGCGACAGCCATCGACTCATTCGAGATGAACAAGTCATCCGGCTCCAGGAATGCATTTTCAATGTCGCCTTTCAGCAGTGATATTGAGACTCCAGAAGTCTGGAAATCTTGAACATGGCTGCACTCCACACGGGTGCCATCAAAGAGCTGGACCTTTGGCCGGCTTCCCGGAGTTGTAGTCTGCGGTGAAACGTGATATACACCGCAGGTTGTAATGATGAATCCGTCCTCCGCAATACAAAACCCAGTGTTCTGGAATTTGTTGCCGACCAAATGAACTTTCGCAAAGGCATAAATCGCCTCACTAACTTTGCGCAAGTGTTCACCGACCGGGGATCTCGGACACTTGAACACATTCCAAACTTGGGATGTTTCTTCTTGATTTTTTGGCTGACATATCCGCGATTGGTCGTTCTCATGCTGGCAGTTTTCCAGTCGCTCGATTCGCTTGGTTGAGTCAGTCCCTTGGTTTGAAGTAGTTTGCGATACGCTTCCAGGGGGCACCCTGTCAGCTTCCTCGGCCAACGATAATGCATTCATCAATCTCTTGGCAAATTGAATTGTGAGCACACACCCAGAGGATTGGTGCGACGACCTTAGTTTGCCTGGAACTTTCCCGCCATATATTTTCCTCAAGATATCGTCTTTCTGAGTCGATTGATGCTTCTTGTCATGAGTGTGCTAAAACTGAAGATCAAGATGTTCATTTCTTCTACTTGCTTCATGCATTAATAACACGTACATTGACTCCGCATTCCAACGTTGTCGTGGATTGGGACATTCTCTGAAGGCTTCGATAATGTTGCATTCTTCACGATGTTGGTGAAAGAAAAGCGCGACATCGAAGTGCCCATTGCGTACAGCACTGTCGATTGCAGCAAAAGTGCATTTTGCACGCCTCAAGTGGTGCAGGAATACAACAATTTCCAAATTGACTTTTTCAGCGGCGCCGACCATTGCTACAACGATACATCCTTTGCGCCTTGCCAAATGAGGCCAAATCACCGTTTTCAAGTGATTGTTGATTGCAGCTTCATCCATGGCACGAGTTGTGCAACCTTCAGTGCGATTCCCATGCAACCATTCCACTATCTGCAAATGCCCATTTTTGGCGGCTCCGTTCATGGCATCATGCGTGCAACCCACAGAACTGTTGAAGTGGAACCATTGCACAACATCCAGATGGCCGTTTGTTGCAGCTTCATTCATCGAGTCTGCCGAACAACCTTCTTGTCGATTTGAATGGGGCTGCTTGACAATATCAAGGTGCCCTGAGGCAGCAGCCAAATTCATCGCGTGCATTGTGCAATCCTCCGAACGATTTTTGCTCAACCACTGCACAATTTCTAAGTGACCATGTTCAGCTGCTCCATCCATAGCTTCGCTAGTACAGACTTTGGGTGTTTTCTCGTGAAGGAATTTCACAACACCGAGGAATCCGTTTCGCGCAGCAGAATCAATCGCTCTGCCTGGCGTTCTTTATCCAAGTTGCTTATGCAACCATTCCACAACATCGAGATGCCCACCTTCCGCTCCAGCGCTCATTATACGATCCGGCCATCCAACAATATTGCTCGCACGCAGAAGCGGACGATGTCTAGTTCACCATTTTGTGCGGCAATGCAGTCATCTCCATCAAGGCAGTATTTTGGCGGATAGTGAGTGGTCATTCAATCACGGCGATATGACTGTCTGCGATTGCTTTGACAAGATAAATGCGAAATTCCGACGATCTCAATGTGTCTTCATCGTTGATCCATAATCCATTTTGCAGTGGTCACATGTCCAGCATCAACGGCTTTTTGCAAAACTCCTGCAATCTTCGCCTCGTCGGAGAGACTACAGACCCATTGGAGCATATCGAGATTTCCAGTTTCTGCTGCAGTTGCTGCCAATTTCTCGACCATAGACACGGTCATCGTCACCACTTTTGTCTTCAACCATTGCGCGAGTTCGAAATTACTTATTAATGGCAGCATTCACCACATCATTGTTGCATCGGGTATCATTACGATGTTGAGAAAACCACTTCAAAATCTCCGACTTTCCCAATTTCGCAGCCTCAACTACCACAGACCTTGGCAAATGGCATCCCATAAAATACATCGAACGAAGTTGTACAAGCTCCAAATTTCCCACCACTACCGCTTTCACATTCTGAACATTGCCATTGTCGGAATCGAGGTTCTCGCTTCCCATTGTCAGCAGGCTCGAATACTTCTTTTGTTATCAGACATTGAGAAAGATGAAAGAAATCGGTGCTCGAAGCCCCAGCAAGTGTTGACTAGTCCAGAAAAGCGTGAAGTGCCGCTACAACTTTGGGCAACCGAAGCACCTCCGGTCCATTTCGCCACACAACGCGCACACAGGCCAATGCTGGTAGTTCTCCACTTGTCTTACCTTCGAGTGACGGAACTGGGCCTGAGATTTCTCTTGAACATGGGAGAAGAGCAGTTTTTAGGCGTCGGTTCACCTTTTGTCAACGATCGCCAGTTTGATATTTCCTCAAATTTGAAGATGGAAAACATCCCTTTGGAAACCCCCCAGCAGCGATTTGTGTCGGAGCATTCCTTTAATTAATGTTCGAGCGACGTCTAAATTGTACAAGGTCATCACTATTTTGACTGGTGGGGTAGTCTACAAGATAAAGTTTGAAGCGGAGGTAAAGCGCGGATTCGATCTCCATGCTGTCCGTTTCGAGACCTCATGCTCTTTTGCTTCAACCAGAGCAAACGCCATCTCCGCGGTTGTAACGTACTGAAAGACGTTCATCCCTTCAACATACAAGCAGAAGAAATGCAATGGACCGTTGCGTTCACAGCGGTCGGTAGGATTCCATCTGCATCCATCAAGGATTTATCACAGCAAAACAAACAGGCAAATAACATCTAACTGACGTCGACCAAACATTCGCTTTTCATGGTCTACCATGACTAGCGACGTATAATAGATCTACTGCGCTCGTTCGCACATCGGTTGGTAAGGCTCTAAGACTTAATTCTGAAACACTGCACAAGGCATCCTAAGGAGCGTAAGTCATGAATTTGAGGAATTTCGCGTGGCAGTGACACTTTGGCTGGAAAAGAGGATTTTTGTTGTCTGGAGGTCGAATAACGTGTGGCAATTACTCGAGCCATCATGTTCAAGCTGAAAACGTAGGTCCTGGATGAAGCAACAAGTGCGCTAGATGCGGAAAGTGAACAGATCGTGCTAGAAGCACTGATTGAGCTGCTGGCGAACACAAACATGGCAACACTGGCCACTGCTCACCATCGGTTGAGAACGGCTCGACGCACATACTCGAAGCGAGTGACATCTACTAATAATTAAATTGTGACTGCAAGCACACATTATAAAATACTGCTATTCTCTGTCTTCATCCAGCATGTTGAAGAACATCCTGTCTGATGGTGCCGCATTGTTGACCCAGCATTCTTTTCGTGCCTTCCGCCTTGCGTGATTATCTATTGTGCGTTGGAGTGCCTCCATCACTTGAAACTGACTTGACACCAGTGCCCGAAGTTTACGGTTTTCCGTCAACGCGGCCTGCAGTTTTCGATTCTGACTATCACGGAGGTTTCGATAGACTTGGTTGCTGCTCTCCCCTCTGTCTTTCTTCTTGAGTTCTCGGCTCGTGGGTGAACCGCATGATGCAGCGACCAGCTTCTCCATCTCGGCAATCTCAGCTTTCAGAAATTTGATTTCGTCATTCGGACGCTTGCGCCATCGAGTTTTCGATCGGGTGTAAGGAAAATCACGCCCGCCTCTGTCGAGTCGCTTTTTCATTGTTGAGGGGCTGGTGTTGGGCTGCTCGAAGAGACTCAGAAACTCGTCACTGATGTACTCACGTGATCCGTCCGAGTCAATGGTCGAATTATTAATCGGGATTCTAGTCATCTGACCATCACTATTCCAGGCCCGTCGTCCGTGGTGCAAGCTCGCGGCTCTATGCAGGGTAGTCATCTCAGCGTGGTCGATGTAAGAATGAACAGCCAAATTGCCGCCATTTCGTCAGCAGAACATCGGTAGATACAGTTATATCGCTCAACTGGATCGAGACATCCGGGATGCAAAGGCCACGATGTTGAACATACTTCAGACCATGTGCTCCCACCAAGTGAGCGATTACATCGTTAATTTTGATTAGAAAGTGCCAGTTAGTTCTTGTCTGGTATGGGAACATGTAAGCATACTCGATGAACATAACGTAAGAATACAAGTGTACTAACAAAAAACTATAGTTTCGCAAAAATGTGATGCTCGCACATCCTCGACGAACAAATACGACCATCTGACCGAGTCTGACTCAGGTGCCCAGATGGATAAACCTGCTCATGCTCCTTTCAGCGATGTCTGGTAAGATTTCGACTGCGGCTGGTGCCCGAAAACAAAATTTGTAGCCTCGGCCCGGTAGGGACAACAAATTATGTTTGCGAGTGACCCTGTGGGGTGGTCCCACCCATTGCGGGCCCGGTGGGTCTGGGTGGGTTGGCTACGGCAGGTACAAATTTTGCTATTATGGCGTGACGAAATTCTCCGCACTTGTATAACTTTCCTACGACGTACATGTATTTCGTTGGATAGACTGAAATGTCGGATGTCTTCCTGCGATCAGAGCCCATGGCTGTAATTGCCCGCAGATGTATAGGCCTGCAAATCATAGCATAGCTTGGAAAAGTATCAAACTATTGCGTTATCTTCTCGAAAGCGTCTTCGAGTCATAATTCTTTCTGGAACCGATGAGCTGCTCAGTTGGGCTCTCATACGAAATATGATCATTTCACCAGCTATTGGGATCGAGTTGAGGTTCGATCCCAATTTGGTGAGAGGATGTTAGCAGAGGATGAGTGGTTGTATGGATAGTGCAGGGAAAACTGGTGCGGGAACTGGAGCTGTGCTCAAGGCGAAAGTTGTAGAATGAATTCAAAAGAAATAGGGGTCCTAGTTCGCTACCATAGCTACATCTTGCCCCTGAAGACAACCGCGTTGGTATATCACATGCATCTTCGAAGTAGGTGACGATGTGCGTGCTGGTCTGCCAGACCCGCGTTGGAATTGCCCACGTAGCTTTGGCCACCTCGAAGTTTGCTGGTGGTATGCTGGCGAGCTCCATATCATGAATTTCCTCCAATTTCCTCAAGTCATTAGTAGTCTGATCCTTGGACGCGCACGCCATCGACAAGATCCTTACAGCGGCGGATGCCGTGCCGCCAATCCAACACCCCGCGCCACTTGATCACGTCGTGTTACCAACCAAGCGATCAGTTCTGTTTGTCCCAATAGCATTTCCTCTCGCAGAGGGACCAAATCCATCCAGCAAGTTGGCAACACCTTCGGATGTTGCTGGATAAGCCACGGGGACTGAGCACAAGCGAGCCCACGCAATGCTCACTTGGTATCTCTCCAAAAAGGAAGACACGAAGCTGGGCGGGTGGTGTAAGTATAACCAGTCTAGGAAGCGCCACACGTGGTTTTTATGGTATGAGAGCGACTCGATAAATTCACAGTGGGGATACTTCGAGACGAGAAACAACAGGATGTCGAAGTGGCCGGAATCAGCAACATTACAAAGCTGCTCTCTTGCATATCCCTCATCTCTATTTTCATAGAGCCACTGCACGATCAACAAGTGCCCGTTCCGGGCTGCTTGGTCAATTGCTGCGGTTGTGCAGCCCTCGACCCGGTTTTCATGTAGCCACTGCACAATTTCCAGATGCCCATTTTTCGCAGCTTTGTCCATTGCTAGAGTCGTGCATCTCCCTTCGGTGGAAGTGCAACCACTTCACGACATGAACGTGCCCATTTGCAGCTGCGCCATCCATGGCATCGGTAGTGCACCTTCGGCGAGATTTTTCGGTTAGGAACTGCACAATATCGAGACGGCCTTCCGTCGCAGCGAAATCGATCGCTTTGGTTGAGCTACCTTCCGTTCGGTCCTCAATAAGCCAGGTTACAACGTTGAGGTGTCCGTTCTTGGCAGCACGATCAACAGCATCAGTGCTACAACCCTCTTGCCTGTTGTAATGCAACCACTTGATCACCTCAAAATGGCTGTTAGCAGCGGCGCTATCCATTGCTTTTGTTGTGCAACCTTCCTCTGTGTTGTTGTGCAACCACTTGACTACGTCCAAGTGGCCGTTAGCAGCAGCGTTGTCCATGGCTTCTGTCGAACAGCACTCCGTTCTTTTGCTACAAAGCCTCTTGACCATCTCCAAATGACCGTTTTCAGCAGCGCAATCTATCACATCTGAAGTACAGGTTTCCGATGTGTTGCTAGGCAGCCCTTGAAATACGTGACCGTATCCAGCAGAAATGTCCATGGTATCGGCCGTACATCCTTGCAGACGAATAATATCAAATCTCCCTCTACTTGCAGCTGCTTTGACGGCCTGTTTGAACCCGAAGCACTTAGTGCGATGGTTTGATATCATCCACTCAACCTCATCGTCATGTCCTCGACGTACAATGCTGCCAGATCCACGAACGTATCCAAACGCTCAATAAGCCACTTAAAAATCCCCATGTGGTCGCCCCTTAGTGCAGCATCAACTGCCGGCCCAGCACAGTCCGCATTCTGACCAGGCAAAGCGTAGGCCCATTTTACTGCCTCGATATCTCCACTTTTGACTGCAGCCATGATCCAGCCAGAACCCACTTTATCGACCTGAGGCAACAGCCACTTTGCGATGTCCAAATAGCCACCTTCCAGCGCTGCCCCAACAACCCGGTCACTTTTCTCAAAAGTATCTCTCGTTTCAGCAATAGTAGCAAACAACCACTGCAAGATTTCTGCTCGGCCGTGGGCAGCAGCAACACATAATGCATCAAATGGTATACGAAGCGCCCGGAATTCGTACGCTAGCACCTTAACCACCTCCAAGTATCCTGCAGCGACGGCGATTTTCATGCCTTGGTTGAACTGCCATCGACGAAATCTGGATACATTTTGACGTTGTCGCTGCCATCTCGAGCGATAACCCTTACACTTGCACACTTGAACAATGGTACATTGCGAGAATGGAATCGGGAGAGCAAACGAGTTGATGTTGGCTGCGATATCGGGCATTCCGTGTAGTTGTTTGTCACGACAAATCAAATCTACAACCAGCATCTTGTTATCGTCGAGTAGTTGTTGGGTATGCTGCGCTCGCCAGCGGGATTGAGTACGACGCTCAATTCTTGGGCTCTTCCTCGCTGACATCGTACTCTTCAAACTGCGTAGCGAATCCCTGTAGCGATTCGCTACAGAGCGAAGAAGAAGTTGCGTCGCCTCGCATATACCTTTGACTGCACTTGAGACCGTGCGTGTCCGTAAGTCTAACTGAGGGACCAACTGGCACGTCAGAGCAAATGCCGCATCCAACCAGGTTGATCTGTAGCTTCGATCTACTGCACCAATCGAGGTACTGCTCTCTTGTTACTTTGGCCCAGCAACCTCGCAGACACCAGCAATTTGAATAGTTGCTGCCGCATACTCGGTGCTGTTTGGGAAGCAGTGGGCCCTGGAGTTGCATGTCCGGAAGCTTGTCGAGCCGCTGCCTCTTCCTTTTGCTTTGCACGGGCAAGCGCCTCGGGATCCATGAGTTCGAGAGCCACACGTTGCTGTTCTTCTTCCTCTTCTTCTTTCGACCGCGTGTCAAGTGCAAGAAATTCGGCGCATAGTGCCTCTAGCGTCAACGCAGATTCTGGACGCCTAGCTATTGGCGCAGGAGCAGGAGGGTGACCTAAGGGCTTTCTTCGGCCATTCGCCAGCTTTTTGGGCTGGTGCTGCTGTGGCGTGGTGGCGGGCTGAGAACTCGGGAATGTCGATAGCTTTTGCTTAGCAGCCTGCACTTGCTTTTCCACTTCGCAGATCACACAGGCCAGTTTGGGTCTACAAAGTACGCACGACTCCGCTCTTCGCTTCGCTTCGAGAGCTGCAATGGCGGTGGCCACCTCCCGCTTCTCCATACCACTTCTCGCCGTGAGGCTCGCCGCGTACAGAGCTTCTTCAGCACGAGCCTCCACTACTTCTTCTTTCACGAAAGGGTGAAAAGTTTCAAGTTGAGCCAAAACACCAACACTGGCACGGTCTGCTCGAGCCGCGCGTTGGAACTTCTCGCGCAGTTCGTCACGCCCACTAAGCGGTGTACAAATTGCAATTGTTGTCGCCTCAGCACACACCACGTCACTCACTCGTGACCCCACATAGGCCTCACCGGACGAACCCAGCACTTCCACACGCTCCAATCCTAGCATTGAGACACCACTGCTACTCTCGAGCTGAATTCGAATGAACCTCCCGAACGTATCTGCTGGTGTCACCCACGTGAGCTCATTCCGGTTGACACCACTTAACGACATGTGCACGCTTTGCGTTCTTGCCGTCGCAAGAGACTGCTTTCCTCGAAGATCTGGGTCGAATACGTCCTCCGACACCATAATAGCGTACTTAGGACCTCCTGCCGAGGCAGCGGAACGTGGTCGAGGCTTGTTAGACAAAGTCGATCTTGCTGTTGAGTCATTGTCTGCACAGCTTGACACAAGTACGACGCGAATGGACACAATCCGACACCGTTCAGCCAGCGCAACCTGCCAAAACGGACACAGCTCCTGCTGAGTCTGCGAAAAGCTTGCAGCTCTGCTGAGCTGAGACGGATCGCGGCCACTCACGCGTCGGGTTTGCCGTCTTCGTTGTACCTCTCTCGCGGCATGATCACCTCCCAACGCATACGCAGCTAGAGCACTGGCATTTTGACTACTCTGGGAAGCTGTTGCAGCTTCATCTAGACACAAATTGCGAGGACGCTCGAACATGCAACCCACGCGTGTCGGTTGTGTGATAAGAGGTATGCTCACAGTATGCCCAGTGCTACCACCGACGTTCTTGCCCCAAGTGTACAGCTCGCCCTCGGTGCTTACAAGTGCCGTATGCGCTGGTCCACAACTAGTCTTGGTAACCATGACGGCTGAAGAAGCATCTTCAATCACAACACGTACAAATTGTGGCGTGAACTTGTCCAGTGCATTGTTGCTTCCAGCCACGTAAACGTACCCTCCACCGTTAGGTTGACCGCTGCTACTTATCTGCAAGGCGGTCAACACAACCGTATGTGCAGCTCCACACGCCACTTCCACTAATTTTTCATGCTCAAAGGGCTCAGTAACACGCGTAGGCGTCGAAATCACGCGAAGTTGACCGCCATTGCGTGGAATACGATCTTCGCCGACGTCGCGTCCGTCTCCGAGCCCAAGTCTTCCGCCATCACCACACCCCCACACGAATAAGGTACCATCGCTAGAAAGCAGCGCTGAGTGTGACGGTCCGCAAGCGATTTTACGCACACGAACGCCTAAGCTAATTAACGACGAGAGGACCATAGGTGTTACCGTGAAGCTTTCTTTGGCAGGAATGGCGCCTACGCCAAGCTTGCCATGAGTCGCAGAGCCCCAGGCATACACAGTTCCATCATTGGAAAGCGCAAGGCTGTGACCAAAGCCGCACGCTATAGCCCGAAAGCGTAAATGACGCACTGCTGGAATCACCTGTGCTGTGTGTACGTCCCGATGCCACACGTCAACTGGAACATCTTCTGCATCATTGTTACTGCTAGCTTTGCCGCGTTCCTTCCGATCATCGGTCGTTTCAGGAGCTTGCGCACCACCTAGGCGTCCGAAGGAGCCAACTCCCCACGAGTACAACTTCCCAGAGGAATGAATTGCAAGTGCATGGCGAGACCCCACTGCAATGCTCTGCAATGCTTGAGAGCCGTTAAAAAATTGCAATGCAGGCCCCCGTGAAGTCAAACCATTGACATAGAGCAGCGCTTCCTCCTCACATTTGGCACCGCCTTGACCAATCTTGTTGTTAGCCTTGTTGTTGTTATCTGCGGCAACGATAGCAGAGTGTCCCTCTCGTGCTCGTCGTTTGAGTTTCTGCGTTGCGTGAGTGATTTTGCGCTTCATATTGTCGTACTCCTCCTCACCCTTGATAAGGCGATCCCGTTCAGCCCTAGCCATCTCGTCACGGAGTTCGCCGAGCTCGAACCAGAGGGCATTTGCTTTGACCACGATACTCATCAGTGGCCTTTCACGACGCTCTTTGCGGTATCGCCTGGCAATCTGGTCCTGGTGTTTCAGATGCTCATGAAATTTGCTCCCAACGCACTCGATCTCGAGCTCGATGCATTCCCCAAGTGTCTCCAGTAGTGCCATACGTGTAGGCTTTGCCAGTTCTACTCCACGCATGTAGAGTGACAACGACAGATCGTCCACATCCAGATCGGGCTCCACAGTTTCCATTAAAGCCTCGAGTGGTGTTGGCGCAACGGAAACTCCTGACGCTGACGCAGCAACGGGATCCAGCAGACCATAGTACTGCCCTATTAGCTGTAGTCTTCTGCGTCTGTCCTCATCAGTGAGGGTCAAAGACACAGGCTTATCAAACACCTTGGCATACTTTTGACGGAGCCCAAGCTTATCACGAATCTCTTGACTCTCTGTCACTTGGGAAGGAAGAGCGAAAAGCCTCAGCATTTCACTGCGCGCTGTCAGCGGGTGATGGAGTGACCCCAAATCTCGATGAGGGGTTTCTTTTGCTTCACCACTTGCAGGATTATTTGAGCGAAGGTGATCGTTGCCATCGCTTTCTAGAGTTGCAGGCGGCATTGAGCTATTGAGTTCGTTTGGAGCAGTTGCCTCGTCATAGAAGTATCGCCAGTGGCGCTTGTTGCCACCCCAGCAAAATACTTCACCCGTGTCCGTAAGAGCGTATGCAACAGCAACCCCGCACGCCACTTGATGTACGCGCTTACCCCACAGAAACGCCGTGGCCTTCGAAACCTGCCGGCTTGCAAATGCTCGTGCTGACGTCTCGAGCTTCGTTCTAGAGGGAGATGGTCTCGTATCCTCATGGATATTGCTATTGCTGCTGCCATAGTCGTCACCCTTACCATGAATTGATTTTGCTCCTGCGGAGTGTGAACCGGATCGTGCGGACTTTGTTTTTAAGCCGCTCTTGGCGTCATTCATGGAGGGGGAAGCGCCCCCGGCAGTGCTTGCGGAGGATAGTCCAGTTGGTGGGCAGACCCGTTGCTGCCACAGCTCACGCACGACGCCATATTCCATGAACTCGACGAAGTCAGGTTCCCTCGGCTCACTGTCAAAGCGCTGATAAGCCCCTTTCCCGAAAACATACACCTGTCCAGCAGCATCCAAAGCCTCAGCCAACGTCACCCGCGCAACGAAATGAGCCTCTTTCACCAGTTCGCGCCGTTGGGCTGCAATGGCCTCGTCGCTTAGCGTATTGTTCGCCTCCAAGAGCATCATCGCCTCCTGCTTCTCCTCTAAATTCACGAGCATGGCCAACTTCTTGGCAAGCATTCTAGGTGGAAGAAACCTGTTAAACCGCTCGCCGCGTTGGCGAAGCTCTGCTTGTACGTCTATGACTGAGAGCCACGCCTTCTTGAACAGCAAATACGGCATCATCTCCGACTCTGGCTAAGCAGCAGTAACAGCACCAAAAAACACAAGTCAGCTCTAAACTTCATGCTACACGCACCATCCATCACGTACATCCTCGTAGGTTGCAAAGAGCTCTTCCATCTTGTCGAGTGGCATTTTGTGCCCAATGAACTCGAGCACCTCCATGAACGTGCCTCGATCAATGGCTCCTTCTTCCTCCTTGTCAAACATCTCAAAAAGATCCTTGGGCGCCAACGACTGCCCTGGTGCGAAGCCTCCCGTGCGCTCTGGATTCTTGGGATCGCACGTGTAGAGCGCCAAGCGGAACTCGTCAAACGAGATACAGCCGCGTCGTCGTCGGTCGCAGCGCTTGAAGTACGCACGAGCCTTGGGTTCCGTCAGCTTGACGCCCAAGTCGTGCAGCAGCACCTTGAACTCTTGAAAGTCAATGTCCCCAGAGCCGTCCGTGTCGTATTTGTCGAACAACTGCGTCAATGGTACCAGCCAACAGCTCAGTCTCCGATATGGCATTTTTTTTTAGCTTATTGCACCTACAGCTCGCGGGCCCAGCGCCGTCAACGACGTGGGGTCGTTCTTCTCTTCTCCTTTGAGTCCGGACTCACCGGCGTCCAAGAGTGACGACTGGATGGGGATGCCGTCCACATATACCACACCTGCAAACAGGAAAACCCCATACAAAAAAGGCAAGTTATTGAGTTGCAACTTTCAGAGGCTACAAAGCACCAACGGACGCGTTTTTTGCGTCATTTAAGAGATAAAGGACAGCACATACGCTTGCGCTGCTTGCGGCCGATCATGGCGCCCCCGACGAGTCGCTACGTTGCTGTCAAGTTGGTCCGCCATTTGCAGCTCAAGCGCCGTTACAGACTGGCCCCTGTCAAAGTCGATTCCTGCCCTGTCAAATTCGATTTGGGTGAAGTGTGTACCACATCAATCGAAACTTTCTCTTTCATTGGCTGAAACAACGTTTCGCGTTTCGGATTGGACGAAAATCGCGCGCGTCGCTCGGGCCATTCAATCGTTGGCTGTTGGCAGCGGCGGCGCTCTTCACTTTTCAAAGTCGATTTCTCTCCGGATAATCTCAAGAGGCTAAAATGGTGAGCTCCCCCCGCCGTTAGCAGCGGTCCCCGCGCAGCTCCGTGGCATGGCTCCGCTTCCCCTCGCTCTGCTCTTTCCATCCGTGTCGGTTGCACGGCCCACCGCCGCTCAGTCGCGTCGGAATCCAGATTTGAACACAGTGCACCCTTTCGGACAGAGATGCAGTCATTCAGACAGGAAAAACGAGGCGAAGCGGAGCCCCCGGAGCGCAGCGGAGACGGATTCCCTTGACTTTAGACGCACGCAAAGGTGGCTGACTCTGTCTCGTTTCTCGGTTCACAGGGCAAGCGCACGAAAAAAGTTGGCATTTGTGGCAAGTACGGCACGCGCTACGGCTCGTCGCTGCGTAAGGTGGTCAAGAAGATCGAAATCTCGCAGCACTCCAAGTACAACTGCGTGTTCTGCGGCAAGGACTCGATCAAGCGCAACGTGACGGGCATCTGGGAGTGCCGCTCGTGCCACAAGACCATTGCTGGCGGCGCCTACCTGCTGAACACGGCTTCGGCCGCCACGGTCCGCTCCACGCTGGCTCGTCTTCGCAAGATCCGCGATGACGCCTCGGCTTAGATTCGCGACCTAGGAACTGATTGAGATTGAGAGAACGGCCTGCCCTCGACGAGAGAAAAACGACAATCGGCTCGAGTCGGTGGTCACCGCTGCGAGGAGCCTTAACCGACGCCATTTGGTTTACTAATGAAGCAAAAAGCGGAGGCCTTGCACGCCACCATTCAACCGACCTCCATGCGTACTTGTTACTGTTTAGTGAAACCTTTGCTAGTGGGTAACTGCAGGTGTTGTTTGCAGATTGGAAGTGTGCTTCTTGACAAGGATGTGGTAACTGAAGACATAAGCATTTCAATGGAGATGTTCAAGAAGCCCAGCGGTCGGGCAGGCGGGTATTGTATTGGGATGCTGGAAGCTAGGCATCTATATGGAAAACGCAGCCTTCCTCTATCTATCTACCAGGTTGCCAACAGCGAGGGTGCAAGTCTCGGGACTGTTCCCCTCATCAATTGCGCCTACGCCAGCCACTCGAGCACGACGTCGTTCACATACATTTTCGTTTTTGGGTTAGTAGCTGATCTGCTTTGGAGCTTTCACACAGCCCAGGTCTTCATCGCTGCAGACTCGTTGAGAGTCCGGCAGTGAAGCCCGTCCACGATCCTGTCAGAGCGCTTAAATGATGGTGCGCAGGAAGATGGTCTCCTTGATCTTCGCAAGCTCGCGCGTCACCACCTTGGCGTGGAACTTCTCCACCTCCAGCGCGATGTAGCCGTGACGAGGGTCTGACTGCAGGTACTGCGACGTCACGTTGATGCCGTAGTCGGACAACACCGAGTGGATCTTGCTCAGCACGCCAGGCACGTTCTGGTGCATGTGCAGGATGCGCATCGAGTTGTTGCGGATGGGCTGCATGTCGATCTCCGGCGTGTTGGTAGACGTCGTGGTGGAGCCGTCGTTGATGTAGCGCACCAGCTTCTCCGCCACCTCCACCGCAATGTTGCCCTGGGCCTCCTCCGTGCTGCCACCAATGTGGGGCGTGAGGATCACGTTCGGCAGACCGCGCAGTGGCGTGTCAAACGGCTCGCCGTTCTTGGCGGGCTCCTTGGGGAAGACATCCACCGCCATGCCGGCAATCTTGCCGCTCTCCACGGCTTCCTTCGCAGCCTCAATGTCAATCACCGAGCCACGGGCGTTGTTCACGAGCAGAGCGCCGTCCTTCATCTGGGCGATCGTCTCACGGTTGATCATCTTGTTGGTAGTCGGCGTGGCCGGCACGTGGAGGGTCACGGCATCGGCCAAGCCCAGTAGTTCCTGGAGTGTGTCCACCTGGCGGGCGTTGCCCAGCGGGAGACACTTGATCGGGTCGTAGAACACCACCTTCATGCCCAGCAGCTCGGCCAGCACCGAGACCTGGGAGCCGATGCGGCCGTAGCCCACAATGCCGAGCGTCGTGCCGCGCACCTCGTGTGCGCCCGTGGCCGACTTGGTCCAGATGCCTTGGTGCAGCTCCGTGGAGCGCAGAAAGAGCTTGCGGTGCAGCGCAATGATCTCGCTCAGC
>JAHWLE010000490.1:0-21996 GCA_024679135.1 Phytophthora foliorum | reverse complement strand
ATGGTCAAGTACGTGCTTACTGGCGTTGGCGGCAACATCGGCGGCCACGCGGCTGACTTCGCCGTGGAGATCAAGAAGCCCGAGGACGTGCTGGTGCTCACGAGCTCGGACATCTCCAAGCTTTCGCCCGAGCGCGTGGCCAACTGGAAGGCCAAGGGCGCCATCGTCGAGAACGCTGACTACCTCGATGTGGACAGTCTGAAGAAGGTGTTCGAGGGCGCCGAGGCGGTTGCCTTCATCTCGACCTGGCTGTTCGGCGATGGTCGCCGTGGCCAGATGAAGAACTGCATCAAGGCCGCCAAGGAGACTGGTGTCAAGCGCGTGTGCTACACGTCATTCGTCGGAGCTGGCTCGGACCTGCCCAACGAGGAGCTGCCTTTCCTGCCCCGTGACCACCAGTTCACGGAGAAGGAGATCTACGCTTCGGGTCTGGACTACAACATCCAGCGTGACTGGTTGTACCAGGACAACACTCCTCGCTTCTTTGCTCCGTCGTGGCACTTTACGGAGGACCGCTGGATCAACAACAGCCACGGCGTTCCCGGTGCTTACGTCGCCATTGAGGACTGCGGCCGTGTGTTCGCCGCTCTGCTGCTCGGCAAGCAGGAGAAGAACACCGTTGTCGATGTGACCGGCCCGGAGGCTGTCACGGACCGTGAGATGTTCGAGTGGATGAACTCCCTCAGCGGATACAAGGGCGAGTTCGTCGATATGCCCGATGAGGAGATGCGCGCCTACTGGCTCAGTCGCGGTCTGCCCACGGAATTCTTTGGCGACTTCTCCAAGGTGCCTATGAAGCTGTGCATGGGCGACCTGCTGTGCTGCGGTGAGACCCTGGCCAACGGTTCGATGAGCAAGGTGACCGACACGGTTGAACGTCTGACCGGCCGCAAGCCGCTCGGCTACAAGGAGAACCTTCTGCAGTACAAGGAGATCTTCCCCAAGAGCGAATAAGAGTTTTGGTTAGCACTCTGAATTGCGAGTGAGATCACTCTCCGCGCGCTGCCGCAAAGACAATGAAATCAGTAAAGCTTAATAGTCTTCACCACCAACAGCAGCACCACCATTTTTCTCCTGGTTTAACATGCAGGCAGATACTACTGTAGTAGAACGTACACGTGAGCAACGCTTCCTTGGACGCAGATGGCAACGAACACCACATAGCTTCGCTGCTGACACAAACATTTTTGTACGCACTGCATTGAAAGGAGTACACAAGCAACGCGTGTGCGTCACTTGCCATGATTCGCTTTTGCCCTCGCCGGATGAACAAAGATATTTGCCTGGTGCCTTCGTGATCGGGCCCGGCAGCGAAGACTCGCCCCTGCAGGTAATATGAACAAGTATATATCCATACTAATGCCGTGTTTTACACGGGGAAGCTCTGGATTTTTGTTATCGAATAGACCAACTTAGGTCCTGCTACTTGAAGCTTTGTCATAATGATGAGGCATCCTCTCGTCGTCTGCCGACGGACCCCAACGACAGTGAGCGACAGAGGAAGGACCATATCAGTAAGTTGCGTTAGTGCTCCATGCTCCACTGTATAGCCGCAAAGCGTCTTTTGTTGCGGCCTTACAGTGTCAGGCTTACCAACAGTGAGCTGCTTCGTTTGTCGAAGGAAGATTTCTGCCTGGCAGCTTCTTGCCTCATGGTGGTAAGGTTCCCTGTCGTATAACCCACGAGGATACTACCTTCGTTTGACCCACTATCTTCGTGCAAAAATTCTGGGTTATTGGGTTTGATATATTCCCTAGTCGCTACAGAGTGTGCATTTTCGACACCAGATAATTTGTGATCACAACCAGGAATTTGGCATTCGTCACCAGCGATTTGAATTCCAACACTCACCACCGATTTGAGCCAAATCACCAGCAATTTGCACAACATCACCTCAGGAGGCAACATCGATAAGCATATAGGATTGACGTGCATCACGGACACTTCAGGCTGTGAACTTAAACAAGGAGTAGTGCAGCGCATGGTATGCAAGTAGCTAGTGATATCGTGCAGCCCAACTACCTAAAAATATGCCACCATCGGTTATGAAACCACCATTCGAATTGCATGCACCCGTTGCCATAGCCACTACAGTCTTACTTCGGAAGAGAGATAGCGAGCTGACAGCTCTCAACACTACACAAGACTACTACCATACACCAGGTAGTGCCCACTGGGGAATCAAACGTACGCAACAAGTGACTTTGCGAGATGTAGGGCTGATCTAACACTTATTGTTACTGTTTACACAGGCTGGTGATGAGTCGGGGGAACGAAGGCGCGTATCCAGAGCTCGCTGTGAGTGGACGGAGCTATTCCGCGCTGGACGAAGTTCTGAAGCTACATTAGAAGAGTTTCTGTCGACACTTCCTAGTTTTAGCCGCCAAAAGAATGATCCTGCACGCTACCAGTTGGACCATCTCACTAACAACGAAGATGATCGCCTTTATTAAGTCATGGAATGCGCCGAGTTATTACGAAATGTAAATCGTCCCGTTGCAAGTCTAGTGAAATTGGATGTAAATGTCGCTACAAGATTTTGGTGTGCGAGTCAAGTGGTCTGGCGTCTGTATTCGTGGACGGCGAGCATTCGATGGAGGCGGGCGATGCTGTAGTGCAATCACCAAAAACACGTCATCTGACACCAGCGATGAAAGCCCTTATTGACAAGCGTTTGGGCGAAGATGCTGCTGTGCGACCACTCGATTTGTTTGGTTTGATTTTGCAGAGAGTACAGAAAAGAACGATGGATGGTCCCTCGCCATTCGATACGCAAGTTCGAGCGTACGTGAATAGCTGGCTTGGCCGCAACAAACGAGATGCGATGCAGCCTGTGATCGATATTTGTAAGCGCAGCATGTTCGGGGTAGTACCAAACGTTGCTGAATCTGGCGACAGCCTACTAGTTTTGTGCGATTCCGAAGACATGAATCTCACGTCGATCCCGAAGCTGGGATCCGGATCTGCCACTTCACCCTTCCGAATTGGGCTTACTTGTTACTCATTGCTGGAGCATTACGTTAGCATTCAGCGCGACTCTCGATGTACGACATTGCTGCACATTGATAGCACGCATAGCATCGTGAAGCAGCGCTATCCTGTGTTTGTTTTTGGGTTTCAGACTGCGGTGGGACTTTTTCCTATTGCCTACTTCTGCACTTCGCAGAGAACAGGACCAGATATTGTTTGGTGCATCTCATTTTTGAAGAGAGTTATTTGGGAAACATTTATGGTTCGATTCTCGCCGCGGTTCGTGATAACAGACGCCGACAATGCCCAGTACAATGCTTGCGCAGCCGAGTTACCAGGTTCTATAATTCTTATGTGCTGGTTTCATGTTTGTAAGAATGTGAAGGACTACATCAAGAAATCCAGCTTAGATCCTGTCACGATTAACATGATATTTCGTGATCTTAATGATCGTCACTATACTCGGAACGAGGATGAATTTTTATCCATACGAACATACGTGCTAGCAGCATGGCGGGCTGCCGCATCGTTCTGTCCTCCATTTCGAACTGTAGTTGATAGCATCATTGCTCAATGGATTTTGCATCCCCGGTTCTCGTCTTGGCAAGCCTTTTACACCCCACCAGGATACGCCAGCACGAACAACCCCTTAGAGCAGTATCATCGAACTCTGAAGCTGATAAACAAATCGAAGCGGGCAACTCCCGCAGGTAGATCGCCTAGATAAATCGAGACTTGTTTTGTGAAATCTCGAGCTTCTTTCAACAGCATTGCGCCAGTTTCACAGCGCCTGAAGACGCTTTTCAACATGATGCTACGAAAGAAGGAACTAAAATCGACTCCGGTCCCTGTAAGTGCTGATCTTCCGGTGCAATATGTGCAAGTTCTTCACCGACCTCGCGAACGTTACGGGAATAACGAGAGTTTGGATGCAGATGATTTCTTTGCTGAGAAATTTACAAAGTCCAGCAAGCCATACAAATCTATTCATGTTTTGAGAATGCAGTGGAAAAACATGGATGGCTTGTGGATGCTAGGGCACGGACGTGTGCGTGTCGTTTCAACTCAAAGTTCGCAACCTGTGTTCATGTTATTCACGCCACACGCGATCTAGGACTGCATTGCCCGGGTATGACAGCTCCTCAGCCTCGTTTCGTATCTCTGCGGTGTAGCAGTGATACTCGACGCCAACACCATAGTGGTAGGGTTGGTCGAGACCCCCAAAATGAAAATGAAGGACATAGTGGATGCTCGATAGCCACGGATGCCGTATTATCCACGCATGTAGAGGCGTACGGCCCTCTACCACGTCCACCCACTCCTGTAACACTATGTAATGTCTTTGGTCCGCTTCCACGTCAGTCAGATAGTGCATACCCCACCGATATCACACGGACACCACCATCCAATATCAATGTGACGGAGCCGACGTCATCTTGTCCTGAATTGCTTTGCTCACACAGCGTTCGTGATGAGTCACGAGCTGCTACACAGGCCTGGGGAGGCGATGTACTGACCAACTCGATCGTGACGTATTCAACAATCAAGTTGTCCTGGCAACCGATAGATACGTCGAAAATTCTAGTTTCACATCGCTTCTAACTGGAGACTCAATTTCTGAGCAGGCCACTAATGCCGAAGACGTTGGACTGCTTCCAGACGGTGATATTGATGCTCCGCGCCTTCATGAACTCGAGCAAAGCATGCTACAACCGCACTTCATGCCGATAAACATGGCATCCAGGTCTCCGCAACACAGACGGGTGATTCGTGAGTCGTGCGAACAGACAAAGCGTCGTAGAGCTTAGTATTAATCGAATACACTTCCGTTTTACTGGGGGTAGTCTCTTATACTCTCATCTAAGCCATTCTACTTGCTGCCCTCATTTTTGGTGATCCCCGCCTTTCTTGTGGTGATGAAATTCATAATCCTAGTGATGGTGTCAATACGGCTGGTGATTTGTATGCACGCGAGGTTTGGTGACGAAGGTCACATCTCTGGTGACGATTGTTAAATCTCTGGTGGTGGATAGCCATAATCGTGGTGATGAATTATTTTCCTCGTCGCTACAGTGAACATTCACTGGGTTTTACTAAGTGCCATGTGTATATTCATTAATAATACACGGTTATACTCATGATGTATGTAATGTATTTTCTTATGTATTACATATATGGTACTAGTATCTCAAGGTGAATATGACTATTATGAGAACTCCGGATTGTTATTACATGTAATATAACAGGTATCACTTTGGTCACAGGTTTATCAAAGTGATACTATATCAAAGCTTACGTATCAAAAGAAAAGGCAAAATGGTACAGTGCTACCCCTCGTTAGGCGCAGGGGGATCACAAAGCGATTTCGGGGGGATTAAGGATAGCTCGAGGAGAGTTGTATTGATTGGGCAATAGCTCCCCGCATTTATGAACAGATATGACGGGGTATCTGAATACCGAGGTGCGCATAACGAGGGGTAGCACTGTATCCCCTCAAGAGTGGGGTAAAAATAAAATTCTCTGGATTTTATTTTTACCCCACTCGATTGATCGATACATGTTCAACACTTTTTTTTCTGGTACTTGCTGGATCTAGGGTGGGACCAAAGCACAACGTATTCGAACCACACACCACACTTCAAGACAGAGTAATACTTCCAAAACGAGCAGCTTTGGCCTGCTGGTTGATTGTTGCTCGGTGTTGACCTTTGTCTAAATATATGTATCTCGCATCGATCGATATTCGGTATACGATATGTATAGAACTCACGCCTCGTCTAATTATCGTTCGGAACAGAACATCGAGGTCATGCTTGAATGAGTGAGTAGTTGAAACTTTCATCTTGAAAACACACTACACAGATTGTCGGCCAGATATTCAGAATGAAGGAATCGTCGGTGAGAAGCTCGCTTATGCCACTGAAGGAGAGACTTATTGGCGGTCGTGCCCGACATCTTGAAGCTATTCCCGTACGAGTTCACTGGAAGTAGTCTCCCTACCATTTCTCGCTATATTACGACAAAGCCAACCATCTACGGACTCACCACTGTCACGCAGCCTCTTTTTCGGTCTTACTACGCTGGCTGTCGAGTTCGCACGGCGAATACAACTGGCGTTTACGTTGAGGACACATGCACACTCTTGGATCACTGGCGCTCGTACGGGTTAACACTGCAATCCCCCGATGACCTGCCAGTTTGTTCTACAGGTGATGTCTGCGTCCGTAATCAATACAATTCCGAGTGGGAGTACACGAACGACCTGAGCTCGACAGATTCTACACGACTTGACCAGATCATCAGTGTGTTCCGCAGTCGGTACGCAGATACCGTGGAGCTTAGCGTTCTGCCTTGCGTCGTGGTATCTCAAATTCTGCTTATGGGCATCGTTAGTCTATATCAAGTGATGTCGCACAAGCGCTCTGTAATTCTTGCACAGATCTGGGCCTACCGTTGCCAAAATGGCCGCATGCAGCCTTTTACCTGGCACAAATTACGTATCACCTTGCATTCAACTCGAATATGTACTACCTCGGACTATCGACTGGGGCGTTGTCATCTGCTTCGGTGCTCAATATTTCGTTGTGCTTTTTCGCATTCGCATATTCGACACTCAATCTGATCAAGGCTCGAAGTGGCGAGCAAGTTCTCGATAGATACTTTCGTCTCCCGTGGGAACTCATTTTGCTTGCAGCTACTATCAGTGTGAGTGCAGTGGTTTCCTCATATCGGCTCACATCACTGGTATTCATTGGCGATAAAAATGGTCAGTTGCTACGTCGAACATCTACACTCGGTGCCAAGTTTTGTGGTCTCCAAGATTCCTGCTACGTGTTCACATACAATTTGGTATTTGTGGTTGCTCTCGCTTCGCTCGCACTTGGGTTGGTAGCCGCAATCATCACATTCCTCCTCAAAATGTACAAGAAGTGCCACCCCGGCGCCCAGACGTGTCACTACCGGGTCAGCAACGCCGGCTTGGTACGAGGCCAGCCAACGAAGCAACGACTCACATCATTTGAAGAAAATTGTCTGGGGGTTCCTTTTACTAGGCTCTTCAAAGACTGCGACGACTTAGCGTACACCATGTACATGGATAAACGCTGCTCTACAGTTGAGGCGTTGCTGCTAACTGGCTGTCTTTTCTATGGTGCGCACGTATCAAGCTGGCTCGTTGTATTGCTGCTTATTGCCAGACTTCTGCCACGCAAGGTCATCCGAACTTTCAATCAGTTGCTGCTGCGCTGGTATGTCGATCCAGAGCTGGGAACAGTATCATACCCGATGTCGTGCACATGGTACAGTGCTAGTGCCGAAAACTACAAGCTCTCCGAGGCTACACCTTTGGCGTAACTTTACCATTTAGCAAGAGTTTGTCTAACTTACTAGCGATACCACTCAATAAAACAAAATATGATCAAGAGGAACAACTGTGCATGCTGTTGATCGACGTCTACAGTGGAGTGGTTCTCTTTTTCCCACAAATAATACTACAGTAACGCATAGCAATTGCGTTCACCGATCTGCGTTCCCTCCCCGGAGCAAAGCTCATGTCAAAGATCGAACTTGTAGTGTTTGATCTACTAAAGCAAGCCAGCAGAACGACAACGGTTCCGGACGACGATGAAATGGCTCAACTTCATTCAAATAAAGCGTCAAACTCAGCGATGCAGTAGCCGTGTGGCGAGCAGCGAAATGATGATACCTTGTTGGTTTGCAATGTGTTATATTTGACGCGATTCAACATACTCAGCAGCTCCAGCCATTTAGCCAGCTTACTGGTTCTTGGGGAAGATCTCCTTGTACTGCAGAAGATTCTCCTTGTAGCCGAGCGGCTTGCGGCCGGTCAGACGCTCAACCGTGTCGGTCACCTTGCTCATCGAACCGTTGGCCAGGGTCTCACCGCAGCACAGCAGGTCGCCAATGCACAGCTTCATAGGCAGCTTGGAGAAGTCACCGTACACGTCGGTGGGCAGACCGCGACCTAGCCAGTAGGCGCGCAGCTCGTCATCGGGCATGTCGACGAACTCGCCCTTGTATCCGCTGAGGGAGTTCATCCACTCGAACATCTCGCGGTCCGTGACAGCCTCCGGGCCGGTCACATCGACAACGGTGTTCTTCTCCTGCTTGCCAAGCAGCAGAGCGGCGAACACACGGCCGCAGTCCTCAATGGCCACATAAGCACCAGGGACGTCGTGGCTGTTACTGAGCCAGCGGTCCTCCGTGAAGTGCCACGACTGAGCAAAGAAGCGCGGAGTGTTGTCCTGGTACAACCAGTCACGCTGGATGTTGTAGTCCAGACCCGAAGCGTAGATCTGCTGCTCCGTGAACTGGTGGTCCTGCGGCAGGAACGGGACCTGGTCGTTGGGCAGGTCCGAGCCAGCTCCGACGAATGACGTGTAGCACACGCGCTTGACACCAGTCTCCTTGGCGGCCTTGATGCAGTTCTTCATCTGGCCACGGCGACCCTCGCCGATTAGCCAGGTGGAGATGAAGGCAATGGCCTCGGCGCCCTCGAACACCTTCTTCAGACTGTCCACATCGAGGTAGTCAGCGTTCTCGACGATGGCGCCCTTGGCCTTCCAGTTGGCCACGCGCTCGGGCGAAAGCTTGGAGATGTCCGAGCTCGTGAGCACCAGCACGTCCTCGGGCTTCTTGATCTCCACGGCGAAGTCAGCCGCGTGGCCGCCGATGTTGCCGCCAACGCCAGTAAGCACGTACTTGACCATTGTAGATTGAGGGGAGGAAGGAGAAGGAGCTTGTTCCTGAGCTTGCAATTTGCAAAGTGAGACTTGCTGCCACGTCAGACTTGTAGCAGAGCTCGAAACGGGCAGCAGGAGGGAGGGAGGGAACTGTAGGGATCCGCTCCTGTTTTTGCCTTCATGTGGAGGGACAAATGCCTGCTGATGGGCATCGCCATCAGTGATGGCATCAGCCGACTGTATTAATAGCGGCAGAGACCGAGCTAGGATCTGTCTTCGGGGATGTGAATGGGATGGATGCCGCCAAAGTCTCCATCTGCTTCAGCCAGTACATGTACAGAATATACTCTCACTTCCGACACTGTGCATAATACATAACCCCTAATAATATGTTCGATATTTTATATTATTTCTCAGAAATACTGTATATCCTGAGAAAGATGATACCGTATTGAGCAGGGAATTTTCGCGCGCGCGCGAGTTTCGAACCCAAACTCGCTTTTGACCTACGACGACGTAGTGGAGCTCATGATGAAGGTGGCCTCGACCCAGCTATAGCCCACGTATATTCCTGCAAGAGATAATACCCAACATAAAAAGTGCGAAACATCTGGTGTCGGAAGTGAGAGTACATTCTGTAGTACTCTTTTGTCTATCGCCCAGGACTGGTCTCCATACCATACAAAGATCAAGATGTTTGAGCCGTTACGACGGCCGCTTCAACATCACTGCGGCACCGCCATGTACAGACAACCCCGGAAAAATACGCTCTACTTAAAAATACGCCATGCGACAAATCCAGACTTCTGATCTGATACAAAACAGCATTTGAATTATAGCCAATAAGATTTTCCTAAACTCGTTTTTTTACCAACAAAATACTTCTGCAAATTACTGGACACAAGGGCATTGCGCCGTGCCAGCATTGTGCCCTGCGAGCATTTGCAAACTCGAACGATGCGCTGCCAACCGTTCGACGTTGGCATCATGGGCCCACTGAAGTCAGTGCTACGCAGTACATGGATACACCAGATGGGACCGAGCCCCAAGACGGCGAGCGAAAAGCGACTCGACATTAGAAAGCGTACTGTTATAGCCTGGAACAGTATTTCAGAGGATTCTGTACTCAGTAGCTTCAGGAAGGCAATTCCTCGGCAGTTTGAAGCTGTCGAGTTCATGTAATCACAATGAACTGACCTTTTTTGTTTGTCAAAACTCGACTTTTTATACACTGTCGACATTTTTCTATGTCTCGGGTTTTACTTTTGACCAATCAGCTATTTTATTTTCGGCTGGCGTATTTTTTGGTAGACTCCGGCTTACTATGGAGGATACAGGTCAGCGCCGGCATATTTTTCCGGGGTTGTCTGTATTCCCATCGATCAACCTGCACGCTCATAGACGCCGAAGGAGGCCAAATTAACGCTTGATATGCTGCAGCAATGACGAGTGCATCGCTCCGAGAACATTTACTTCGAAGTACTACTGCTGTGAAGCCTCCAACAAGCTGGTCTCGGGCAGCAGACGGTCTCGACAATATGCACTCGTTCGGCCTTTTTCGCGTCGAGCTTCTGCCTCACCGATCCTCGCGTGCGTGGTGTGGGAAACACCTCTGATATTGCAAACAAAAGTGTCACGGTGCTGGTTGAAGCGCTCCGAGTTGGGGAGGGTTCTAGTATTATGCATGTACATGTATGATAGTATACTTCTGTAATACCCTGTATTGATAGTCAGCACGAGCTCCAACACGATTCCAGATAACTAGGCTGCGACTTCAGACATCGAAGGAAATACAACATCACTTCACTCAAAGAGAAGGGGTACGTTCGATCACAAAGCACGTAGATTTACTGTTGACGTATTTCAAAACCTCAAGCCATTTAGCCAGCTTACTGGTTCTTGGGGAAGATCTCCTTGTACTGCAGAAGATTCTCCTTGTAGCCGAGCGGCTTGCGGCCGGTCAGACGCTCAACCGTGTCGGTCACCTTGCTCATCGAACCGTTGGCCAGGGTCTCACCGCAGCACAGCAGGTCGCCAATGCACAGCTTCATAGGCAGTTTGGAGAAGTCACCGTACACGTCGGTGGGCAGACCGCGACCTAGCCAGTAGGCGCGCAGCTCGTCATCGGGCATGTCGACGAACTCGCCCTTGTATCCGCTGAGGGAGTTCATCCACTCGAAAACGTCCTTGTCGAGCACAGGCTCCGGGCCGGTGACATCGACAACGGTGTTCTTCTCCTGCTTGCCGAGTAGCAAAGCGCCGAAGACGCGGCCGCAGTCCTCACGGGCAACGTACGCGCCAGGGACACCGTGGCTGTTGATGAGCCAGCGGTCCTCCGTGAAGTGCCACGACTGAGCAAAGAACTGCGGGATATTGTTCTGGTACAGCCAGTTGCGCTGGATGTTGTAGTCCAGGCCCGAGGCGTAGATCTCGTGCTCGATGAAGTGGTGGTCACGCGGTATAACGGGACCTGGTCGTTCGGCTTGTCCGATCCGGCACCGACGAACGAGGTGTAGCAGACCCGCTTCACGCCGGTCTCCTTTGCTGCCTTGATGACGTTCTTGGCTTGGTTGCGACGGCCGTCGCCGATGAGCCAAGTCGAGATGAAGGCGACCGCCTTGGCGCCCTCGAACACCTTCTTGAGCGTATCGACGTCATCGTACGTGGCAGGCACGATCTTGATACCCTTGGCCTCCCAGGCCGCCTTCTTCTCCGCCGGGACGCTGTCGAACTTGTAGCTCGTGAACACGATCTCGTCGTTGTCGTTCTTGACCTCGGCGATGTAATCGGCAGCGAAGCCGCCCAGGTTGCCGTCGGCGCCGGTGAGCACGTACTTGACCATATTAGAAGAGGAAGGAGGTGCGTTCGGAAATGCAAAATGCAAAGTGAGCAAACTGCTTGCGGTGCACCAAAGCTGCCTTGCCTTCGGGCGCACACATACATCGAATGCGGTTTGCACCGAGAGCCTCTGACCCGATACGTGTAGCGTGTCTTTGCGGAAGACTTGCTGCAAATTGAAAACATTTCCTACATGTAGCAGCTCAAAGCTCCACTTCAATCGCGTGGATCCCCTCGCCAGGTAAAAGAGGAGACCTCAGCCTGTGTCTTTTTCGCGCCTGAGGCGCAACATCTGCCGCTGCACGTGATGATGTGTCCGCTCGTGAAGGCTGCTTGGCCACGCCGGCACTTGCCCTTTGTATTGGCAGGACACGCGGCGCAGCGCACTCATCTGCCGCTCGGCTTTGGTCCAAGCGTTGCAGGACGTGGGCCGGACGAACGGATGCGTGTCGGATTTGCACGATCTTTCCTGTCACCACGCCATTCACGATTGCAGTGCACGAGGCGTGGCCGTCATCAATTTCAATTCCTGTCGTGGAGCCCACACGTGGCAGCTCTGGATCGTTGGAATGAAGATAGCCTCCATGTGCACGGAGATAATGGCTATACGGTTGTCGACGCTTGTCCTGAATTCCAACTCATCTCCGTTCCTACTTGCGCGTTGAAGATGCAAACCGCGTGTAGACACACGCCGGTGAAGGCTTGACGCGAGGTACTTCGCTGCAGGAGCGGTGCTTGCTCACCAGTCAATGCCGCGGTGGTGCTAGGAATGGGTCCATTGCACTGTACCTAGATGGCTGGATGATCTCATCAGGAGGCTCTCGTGTTCGCGGTTCGCAGAGGTGGTGAACTCACCTCCACTGTTGTGCTGAAACTTGTGTGAGCGCTGGCGCCAGGTGTTGGTAAGAGTTGCTTGGATGCCGCGCTTAGTTTCTTGCACTGCATTGCCAGTCACCTCGTTGGTTTGACCCAAGTTACGTCGATAATAAGCTTCACTCTTACTGCTGCAACTTGTAGCCTGCAAGCGGAGCGAGGGTACAGCTCGGCTTGGAACGGTCGCTAATATATGACTGATCCGCGTCTTGAAGCCGCCTACTTCTTCAGTTCAGGGGTCAATGGAGCGAAGCTGTATCACTACCGTTGTGCTCTCCGGCATCTATAGTTGTCGCCACCTCCACCTTTTGCATGAGTTTTTGTCATGTAGCACGTTGTCCTCCTCCCTGTGCTGAGCTTCAGAGGGCATTCGACCTAAACTTCGTGAGTTACTCGTTTTTGGCGCTCGCAACATATTGGTGACCACATATTCCGCCGGAGATACCCATACAAGCGAGGCATGCTTCTAGTTCCCCTTGCAAGGTGCTGCCATTTTTTGCGCGTGAACTATTGAACATCGTTGCGAATCTCTGTGGGGAGCAGTGCAGGGGTCTGCTGGGCGGAGATAACAGTCAAGCGAGTAGTGATCGCTTTGATAACGAGCTATCTTTTTGACTCCATCGGCAATAAGCCACGACCACCATGTCATGGCCATGAGCCGGAGCCCATGAGCAAACCCATTGTGGATGCAGAGCAAAATTTGACGCCTAAGCTTACCGTCCAACGCACAGGCTCCACCAGTCTCCAGTCTCAAACACCGGTACCAGTGATCATCTTTCGGGGCAACTTCAACATGGTAAACACGGTCCCGTCACTCAGTTTTGGGTGAGGGCGCCCCTTTCGGACAGAAAAATCAAGGCCACTGACCCTCTTGCAGCTCGTCATCTCCTGCGCAGTGATCGCCGATGACTCACCCGCATTGCAGCGGGCTGAAGATGCTTGTCGTGCACGAGCCCTCCGACAGGCAACAATAGATCGTGGAGATCCGGCGGCACCCATTTTTGCTACGATACATCGCAACAACAGCGCCTTGAGCGCCATGCTCGCCGTCGACGGCAATTTTTCGCGAACTGGGTGCGCCTGACGCTCACCACCGGCACGAGCCTCATCCAGATCCGCAGTTTTCGCTGGACACCGGCAAACGAGCAAATGGGTACGTGGGCCAGGGTTCATGCCAAAGCGATGGTTGTCATGAGCGACTTGCGCGCGTTGAAGTTATAGTTGCGTGCCAGTGCGCTGGATATTGGCATCTTCTTGCGCTTGTACCGATAGCAGAGCCCACTTCAACGCGCTCCGCTAGCCGCGGCCGACACGAGCTCATTCCAACTTTTACCGTCTACTGCGGAACCACCTCCTCAACTACTCCTCCCAAGCTTCCGGCTACCTCCCAACCAGTCAAGCGACTACTTCCTGTCATCATCGACATGGCGCGCATCCAAGTCATTGCACTGCTGTCCGCGCTGTGCTCGTTCCAAGCCGAGGCCTTCAGCCTGCGTTCGCTGGCGGAAAACCCGTTCCTGCCCGTGCACCGCCACCTCGCCACGTGCCCGACCACTGCCGGTGTCGACTACCTCGGCAACGACATCAATCACGTGTCGGGCGTGCAGGTGTCGGACTGCTGCACGCTCTGCTCGCAAACCACGGGCTGCGGTGCCTTCACTTGGACGAGCTACCAGGGCGGCACCTGCTGGCTGAAAAGCGCCAAGGGCAACACGGCCCCCAACGCAGCGGCTACATCGGCCGTCCTGGTGGCCGACACGCCCGGATGCACCATCAAGGATGGTGTCGACTTCCAAGACAATGACATCGCAAACGTGCGCAACACCAACCCTGGCAACTGCTGCTCGATCTGCTCGACGTGGCCTGGCTGCAATGCCTTCAGCTGGTCCGACCACGAGGGCGGCACCTGCTGGCTCAAGAGTAAGAAGGGCACCGAGATCTCCAAGGCGGGCGTCAAGTCAGCCGAGGTCAAGAACACTGTCGGCCAGTGCACCCTCCAGAACAACGTGGACTTTGTGGACAATGACATTGGGAACGCCCCCGGGAGTAGCCCCGGCACGTGCTGCGGCATCTGCAACAACTGGAGCGGCTGCCGCTCGTTCTCGTGGAGTAACCTCAACGGCGGCACGTGCTGGCTGAAGAGCGCAAAGGGGCAGACGGTGTCCAAGGCGGGCGTGGTGTCGAGCCAGCTACTGGACAACCCGCCGCCAAGCTGCACGCTCGAGACCAACGTGGACTACATCGACAACGACCTCAGCAACGTCATGGCGGCCAAGCCGAGCGACTGCTGCGACAAATGCCGTGCCACGACCGGATGCCACGCGTTCTCGTGGTCGAACCACCAGGGCGGCACCTGCTGGCTCAAGAGCGGCAAGGGCGGCACCATCCCCAACAACGGCGTCACGTCCGCTGTCGTCTTCTAGGCAGCGGACTGTCGACCCAGCAGCGAACCGCACGGCCTTTCACGCTCTCCGTTTCTCCTTTCCACACATTCCAACCATGCCGTGCCATCCACACGTAGTGCAGACAACGAGCTCTGGATCGAGCTGAGGAGCTTCATCATGTGCTACAGTACCTGTTTCTGATTAACCCATTTGCCTTCAACATCATTGTTGTGCCTCGTCACATGTTCGTCTTCAATGCCTCGATCTCGCCCCACCCCGCCATGATGACAGGCGGAGTTCTCAAAAGAGATGGCGAACGCTGTCGAGGTCCTCTCGCGCCAGTAGGCACTGCTGGAGCCAACGCGAGCTCCGGATCTGCAGTCCGTTTGAGCCTTTTACCTGTTGTAGATTGAAGTACTTTACACCCGCTGGATCGTGTTGCTGTGACTGAGGATCGACAGTACTGGTGCTATTCTGTCTAACCGACTTTATAGAAGTTGTGCCTTGACGCAGTGAGGGTGTTGAAGGCAACGAGTCAAGGACAAGTGCTTGACGATAGGAAGCAAAATACTCGTGTACAGTACTACCCCTCGTTATGCGCACCTCGATAATCAAATACCCCGTCATGTCTGTTCATTGATGCTGGGGAGCTATTGCCCAATCAATACAACTCTCCTAGCGCTATCCTTAATCCCTCTAAAATCGCTTTGTGATTCCACCTGCGCATAACGAGGGATAGCACTGTACGAGATCCTATAATATAGGATCTCTATAATATAATAATACTAATATTATTAAATAATATAGTCAACCACAAGATGGAGTTACAAGGGTTACAAGGGGGTACGCTCAAAGGGGTACGTTCATTGGCAATCGCGATCATGCTCCGCTACGAGGCATTCCGCTCCGACCGCGGGCTGGGGAAAGTGGCGCTGGCGGCCTTCGGGTTGGGCGTGTTCATGGCGCTGCACATGTCGCTGCTGGTCTACGCCGAGTTTGTGGCGCTGGCGGGCGACGAGTTGGCGACGCAGCGCTGGAACTGCCTGGCGCAGTGGAGTCTCTATGCGCTGGCGCTGGGTTTTTTCCACCTGATGGAGTTTATGCTTACGGCCGCCTACCGCCCCGCGAACGTCAGCTACGAGTGTACGTTTACGCAATCGGCAACTTGAACCTTTCCGCAAACTAAATGATTTGGAATGCAGCGTTCCTGCTTAACCACAGCCGAGAGTACCATTTGGCAGTGCTGTTTAGCTGGGTGGAGTTCTGGCTGGAACTGTATTTCGTGCCGGGGTGGAAGTTGCACCCACTGGTTCGGCCTGTGGGCATCGCACTGGTTAGTGTGGGCCAGTTCTTCCGGGTGTCGGCCATGAGCACTGCCGCCAGCAATTTTTCGCATCGGATCGAGTATTTTAAGAGGAAGGAGCATCAGCTCGTTACGCACGGAGTGTACCGCTTCATTCGCCACCCGAGCTACCTGGGCTGGTTCTGGTGGATCGTGGGCAGTCAGATCCTGCTGGCCAATCCGGTGTGTGCGGTCGGCTACTCACTCGTGGCCTGGAGCTTTTTCCACGACCGCATCCCGTACGTGGACACATTTCCACCTTTTCTTGGTATTTTTGTTTTTAAAGTTTTGTTTGTGCCAGATATGAAGAGCAACTCCTGCTCGGGTTCTTTCCGGACGAGTATCCAGCGTACAAGGCTCGCACTATCAGCGGTATCCCGTTTGTATGAGACTTCCTGCAGTCGTGGCGTGTTGAGTAGAAGGTCATGTGCAACATGCGAAACGAATTGCTTATCACAGCGTAGGCAGACTAGAGACCAGTGGTCAAAGAAGACGATTACTTCACTTCTTAGCTTTGGTCTTCTTTTTCTTCTTGCTTTTGCTCTTGGAAGTCTCCGACTCGGAATCACCAGACTGCGAAGCGGACGAAGACCGGGCTCGTGGCATTTGCAGCCCTGTTTGCACTGCAAGCATAAAGTGTTAACACCGTCAACAAAGTTGCGGGAAAAAAAAAAGCAAAAATACCCACCGTAGTCGTCGTCGACGTTGCCCATGGCTCCTTTTGCACGCCACTGCTTGGACACAGCAGCCAATCTCGCGGCATCACTGTACTCCAAGTCTGCAACCAGCCTCGTTTTGCGCAAAACCTCATGCTCGAACATGGCCAACACCGTCTCCATCCATTCTTGCAACTGCAATGGGAAAGCCACGGCCGCCATTTCGTCCTCAGCACTTGCAGCTCTTTCACCTTCAATAAGTGCGTCATCCACGAGTGTCACACAGCCACTCGTGAACGACCGCAATCTCTTGAGAAACTCTTGGTAGTCGCGCAAAATGTCTGCCAGGAAGCCGCGGCTCTTTTCCAGCGCCAAAAAGTGTTTTTGCAGCAGCAGGTTCTGGCTGTTACTTGAGAAGCTCAACACACCCGTCACTTCCTCGTTGCCGTCTACGTCATCATTTTCACCCGCACTTGTTCCGCCAATTTGCAGCAGCGTCGGCACTCGCTGACTCACATTTGCAAGCGAAGACAGCACCTGCGAACCTTCCGACTCGAGGCGAGAGCTGCGAGCCACCTGCACCAATCGTCAAGAGACACAAAGTTAGTGGCTTGAGGTGCAAAGAATTGGCGAGTCTACGAGCAGCTAGGGTCGCTGTCGAACCTCGGCCACGAAGAGCTTGTGCAGCTTCAGACACTTCTTGAGCGTCGCCATAAATTGGGTTATTGGTTCCTCGAAAAAACCCACCGTCCTCAAAGGCTACAAACTTTTCGATACGGTCAGCCAATAATTGCACTTCAAATTTGTATGTACCGGACAATACATGCATTTGGGGCATATAAACATCCAGTACAATCATTTGAAAGAAAAAACAACAACAAAAACCAATTTAGTGGGTACCCAACTACCAACTAATATAATATGACTTGAATATAACGAGGAAGTCGATATTACTGTATATCTGTATTCTATTGTTTATCTCTCATCCAAAACTACAGGACTGATACTCCCACGTGATTTCGTCACGTGTAACCGGAATGCAAATGCGGGTGGTCGTATTAAAGCTACAGGGTCTTAGCGCATTGGCTTCGCCTTGGTGAGGCCAGGCGCGATGATACTAGCCGGTCCATACTTAAGCATTGCTGAGCAGCTTTGTAAAACAAAATCTTCCATAATGCTTTCGTGAATGTCGCTCCTGAAACCCGTTCTTGCCAGTAGGGCAGTAACTGTAGCGCTGTGTGGGATAACTAAAATACCAACGATTGTACGATTCATTATCTCACCGCTGGGGGTGGATCGAGAAACACATGGTTGTAGTCGCTGCAGTGAATGGTTTTCACAGCTAGCGACACTCACAATGAATACGGTGGTAGTCAGGAAGTTTGCGAGCTGCATCACTCCTACTGCTTGCACTTCTTGGCTCTTGTGGGCCAAAAGAAAAATGAAGAATGCAAGCCCGATACAACCTGATCATCATTGACCAGTCAGTGGTGATGAATCAGATCCGCACCGGTTTGGGTTTTGTTTAGCAGATGCTGAGTTGATCAACTTGCTTAACGTCCACTAGCTGAGATATGTCTTGAAGATTCTTCGAAGTACATGTACCACACTATTAATACTCGTGAAGTTGTGCTGATCACTTTTTTTTTTGGGAGGGGGAAGGGGCGGGGTTCGGTGCTGGTACCATGTAGTATTACGTCTTCAGTAGACCTTCGCTGATTTAATAGAATGCTATTTGCATTTTGAATCACTCACGACGTATCTAAGTAAATCGAAAGGGCGATCATTTTTCTTGGAAGAAAATTGACAACGGGTATGGAGTGGCAGGCATCACATTGTTGTTGCATTTTGGAAAAGCTAGCCATTCTTCTCGGCCAGCTGGATGCTATTTGTGTGGCGGTGTTGACCTCTTGACGAAGGAATCAAGTGTCGACAAGCCATCAAGCAGTGAGGTCTGTACAAACCAAATGGCGATGGGTGGTGCAACTTGGCGGAAATCAGATGGTGGGCTTGGGATCGCGCCAGTGTTGAAGTCAAGGTTTGTACGGTTACATATAATTGTTAAGCTTTGAGTAGGCTAGGAGCTGAAAGGGGTGCAGCAAGAAGCGCTAGCGAAAACTTAACAACTTCGAATTCACTTTCAGTTTTTCATTCAACTACCCAAGAGTCTTCTACAAGCGGCAAACTCTTCTGCGATCCTGAAAGTGCTACAATTGTCCGCTGATTATTTAAATATCATCTCACCGGCACGGTGGTAAAATTTCCATGGCAACTTTCTGCTCAATGTGTTGGCCTCCTCTAAAATTCTTAGCACACTTCACAGTACCTGCAGCACTGCAAAATTATCAACAACCGCGAAGTACATTATTGAGAGATTCCTAAATAGTGTGTGAAGCGCTTTGAGACTTTTATTGAGCTGATGTCTAGTGATGAACAAGCCACACGATTTAACTAAAACTGTTGAATTCCTTTCGAAAGTTGTGTTCAACACGTTGAGCGACAGAAAACAAACTTTAATGAATTGGATGAAGGAAATTGTTTGCACAATAACTATTAGGTTTGAACAGCTAAACTACTGGAGACTCCACTCGTTTCTCTCACTATGATATCTGGTGTGTGTTCCCGACAGCGCAAAGTTCGATGACAGCGTACTTGATGTACTTAATACATGAATCTACTCTCGGGCCCCGCTGGAAGCAAAGATGTCGGGGTTGTTACGGTTGCACGGACTGAAGCTCTCCACGTCCGGGCTAGCCTGAACCACATTCGGTATAGTGACGACCGCAATGATGATGACGTCGAAAATCTGCATGGGCAGTGGTTGGCTCTTGAGTCTTGAGTTACAGTCTTGGGAGCGTTTGTTGCTCTTGGATATCCAAGTGGAAAATGAGAGTGAGGCTACCAGAGAATTTCGTGTAGCGCGAGCTCGTCAGCGTGCACAACGACGTCTTTTGCTGGGGCTAGCAAGACGTTGATTATACAACAGGTGCGTCATCAATGATGCGTGCTAAGGTAGCAATGCTACAAAATATGTTCGTGTACTTAGCTGAGCTCCCATGATCGATGAGCCACTTCCCCATTTTGTGGGTGAAATAATGAATGAGGCATCGATGCGTTTTGAATGCTGTAGCATGCGTTTAGAAGAGGAGCTCTGGTTTGGTATGGTTCAGTTAGACTGACACTAGGAAGCACAGGAGCCGTATTCATTACATGCAAGAGGCCGAGGTACAATCCATGGTGGTCAGATTAAGTCGCAATGGTAAAACCAGCTCATGACATCACGATTCGCGTTATATTAACACGTTTATGAGAGGGTAGATGCTGTTATGTGTGCTTAATTGACTTGCGAATTGATTGTGTCAGAAATTTCCTCGTCATCCCTGAACCGTGACGTTCAGTGCTGCTAACTACAAGTACTGCACCTCGAAGTTCATATTCTCAGTTGATATATCTCCACCTTCTTCTTCGATTGGGCGTCAAACCAACAACCCCCGTCAAGAAACAAGTACAAGAGTTTCAAAAGCACCAGGCTTTGCTATTATAGGTGTCTGGTTATCGTGATCGTTGCTGTATAGCGCATTTATGGACGGCGGATAGTAACAAGTAGCTGTACGACGTGGCAGGTACCTTTGAATTGGAGAGGTCCTGCCTAGTGTGATCAGTGCACCCCCCAAGCTCGTGCCGATCACATCAGCCATGACTTGTCTAATTCAAAGATCGTACACTGTTAAAATGAGTCCACGCCGTCAGTTCGATATCCCAGAAAACGCTGGATTCCGATTGTCGCGAAGAGAATTCCGTCACAAGACAAATTGTGGTTTCCGGTTGAACTTGATACAGCATTGACCACACCATAGACACCACAAAATAGTAAAGAAGGATTGACTGCAGTTTCTACCACAATAACATGTTTCAACTGTTACTTTCACTTGGTCAAGCACGCGGTGGTTGGAACTATCAGTATCGTACCTCACCAGCCTCAACGTTGTAGTATTGGTATCTTGCTTTCTCCTTGTTATACTAGATCGACTGGATTGTCTTCCATGTGGGGTCAGATTGGGAATGCAAACATGGCAGAGGCATGTGGCGGTCTCAGATGTGCATTGCAACTCCTTACATCCAGCACGAGCTCGATGAATACGCATTAGCTCCACGTCCAGGAGTAGCAGCTTGGCAGTTGTTTCAACTTCAACGACTGATTGAAAACTCTCTGCCTAGGCTTCGCGCTCGAGAGCCTCCTGGACCAGGACCTGGTTGCTAGATGCGAAGGATAATACATGGAACAGCCTGCACATGTCGTGGGTACTTATGTTTTGCATATCGCTATGATAGCAAGTAGGGTTGTAGCGACAACTTTCGCCTTTACATGAACTCAACTTCAAAGACTTTGAATCAAAGTATTATACATGGTATACTGAAGCACACGACCCCGACAGACGCCATTTGCTGCGAAATAGCCTCTACCATATGCAATTTCATGGTACAGACACATCCTGGATCAATAATCGTGTGTGCATGCCAGTCAAGAGGGCAGTTGCGCTCAAGATTCAAATGATCTCCGCCTTTTGAATACACAGCCCATGATGACGGCATGCGACCTTTACGCTGCCTTTCGAGAATGCTGCCATGTTGGCCCTGCTTCCATGAGTGTTATTATTTGATTGAGCGCGTACCACAACAAGACCACCCAAGGCAATAGTTCAAGGCTTCAACTCAAGCAACTACCATGCAGCTAGCCAAGATCCTGATCATCGCCGTCGTTGCTGTGCTGAGTGTATCACCCGCCAGCGCCACCGTTCGTAAGAGCATCCACGAAAACAAAGACCAGAAGGCCCATCGCGACAATTCCGATACTATCGCCAACCACAACAAACTCAGGGATTAGAACGATCGCACGGAGGTCGGCGCAGTTTGGCTTAACTTGGTGATACATTTTATACCCAGGAAGTGACCTGTTGAATTCAACCATGTAGCAGTAGCGTTTAAAAAAAAAGAGATTGACAATATCACTATTTTCAACTATTTTAATAGTAAAATAAGTGCACTCATACAATTCGCGTGCAGCTGTAGTTTATCAAAACCGGGTAGCAAACCGGGGACTTATCTTTTCTCCCTTAAGTAGAGACCTCCCTCTAGAAGAGCACCTATCACACGACTTCGGTTGTCCCATCCTGTGCAGCTTGCGGCAACTGGTATACCTTCGGTATGAATAGTATTCATTATTATTGCAG
>JAHWLE010000489.1:0-22001 GCA_024679135.1 Phytophthora foliorum | reverse complement strand
TCCTCTGTCACACCCTCAGACTTCAAAAATCTCATGAATGCTGACACGGCAGTTCCCTTGGCACGCTTCGTGTTTCCAGGGGCTAGCTCCTCCAAACCCATCCTGCAGGTCGGATCGATGGCAAATATGCGAGTGATATGCGTTTGACTTGCCTTTTGAGAGGCGATACACATATTTGACGACTGTTTCCGACCGAATACGTCGGAACGGCTGGCCTACAGGACTTGCCTTATACGTGTCATGCTATTGGCCAAAATACGGTCTCTAATGTACAATGATTGGTTTAAATTGTCCACCTTGGCTCCTATTGGCCTTTATGCTCAATACAAACTCAAAGTAAAGTCGGATAGATTGTCATATTCAACCATACCAAAAATCTCCGACCTCCGACGGGCTCCGACTTATTCATAGATTGGACAATAAGTTTTGTTCGAAAGCACAAATATGTGTAAAACTGTGAAGAAGCTAAATCAGAATGTATTTGACCAGCAGACGCACCAGAGGCGCGTTTGTAGGCGGAATAGGAGGGCCTGAAACGCCTGTGGGTCGAGAAAACGGCGTTTTTCTTATATACATGTTTTTTATACACAAAGTCGCTACAAAGACACGCTCACTTGCCTCGTCAGATTGGCAAATGAGGCCCTAGAACCAAAATCGGCCTTTTTACAGAGTTTTTACGCGTAATTACCTTTGGCAGTGGTTGGTTAGCGAGTCAGACGTAGGTACAACCTCGAAGACGGGGTTACTTGTGAGTTACTGGCTTGGGGCCGCCGTAAGTGCCGCCGCACAAAAGCCTTCGTTCATTCTCTCTTTTTCTCGTCTGGCATAAGCCTCCCCGCACCGACTCGGTCGACTAGTGGCTTTGCCGTGGGTTGACTGCATATTTGTATGTAAGCCAATGGGTAGCCGCCTCTGGTGGCTATGGGTGGTGTGCTGGCTCTGCATAGAGGTTAACATTGCTGTTCCGCATGGAGGTTAAGCTTTGTGTTTGATGCTGCGCTTAGATGTGGGTTGCGTGCTCTGTAACGAGGTTAACTTTCCTGTTCCAATAGGAGGTCAAGCTTAGTGTTCAATGTAGAGCTACCAATGTCTATCCTCGGCTACTGATTCTAAAGCACGTAATACACACTGTATTAGCTTCTTATGCGCTATCTCATTTACCCTTTCGTTGTGTTGATTCTGTTGTCCTCGACAGCCTCTACTTCCATGATGATCTTGCGAACAAGGGGACCGTGCTCTTTCTCGAAAGCAGCGACAACGGTCTGGTTCATGTGCTCTCATGTTGCCACCCAATCGACGAGGTAGTACGTTTCCCGGTTCTCGCGCTTCCACTTCAGCAGGTTCCGTACGTAAGGCAACTTCTCGGCTTTCAGGTCTTTGTGCACCATTCCTCCTCGTCGCTCGATCCGTCATCACCAGCTAGATCAGGGGGAGTAAACCACTCTAAGAAACTAGCAAGCTTCTGAGAAGTGGCAGGTGTTGCTTGCTTTTATGCATAAATAACAACCATGAATAACCACCGTAGTGATGCTTGTTGAGGAGCTGTTGCTAGGGAAGTGGTAGCGCAGTAAATGCATTGTCACTTTCCAACTTCCCAAGCACTTCAACTACAACTTCTACGCCTGCAATCGCTCATGGTCTGTGCCTCTCTTTTTGACTTTCAAGCTTCAGACGCATCTTCGTGACAGTGAGCTGTCTCGTACCGCTCCCAGCCCCTCGATTTCAGAGAGCTCACATCGCCACTGAGTCGTGTATGGTGTGATACATATATTGATCATTATGGTGATGTCATTTTAATACATTTATCCTGTTGTTTGTATACAGATGCAACGACGCCGCACTATCTGCCAGGGAATTTTTTTTGCTGCATTCTTTCCAGGGTTACTTTCCATTTACCGGGGATACAATACACTCTGCATAGATTAATTCCATTCTCGATGGCTCAATTCAGTAAAGCTTCTTTCCGTTTCGCCACCGGCTACTTTTTATTGCCGATGGCTTTTTTCAATGAGTGCAGTTCTATTGCATTTCGTAAGGCTACTATTGATTTCGTTGCCGTACGAAATGGACGTTGGCGTTCGAATGAGGTGCACAGAGACAAAAAGTAAACAAGTGCACGTTTAGGAAATTGATAGCAATTTTAAATATAAATTACCTTACAATATTATACTCTATCTGACGATATGCTCTCTATGAATTGCCTGCTCGGCGGAACGGAGGCGCTGTTCAATTCGCATTTGTCATGCTTGCACTTAGACGCGACCGCTCCGCCGTCAATGATGCCTACGACGGCATCCAGCGTCTTCAATTACAACTTCGCGACGCTGAAGACACGATCCGACGCCAAGCGCGCGAGATCGACATGCTGGCGACCTCGCTGCGCCGGATCAGACAAAACCGCGAGCCGGTCTACGGTTCCGACACGGACGACGAGGAACTGTGGGCCCCTCCATCGCTGCGCCGTCCGAGGACACCGGAATTCGTCGACAGGTTCAACTCCGCCACGTCAAGCCCGATCACTACAGGCTATTGTAGCCAATCAAACGACAGAGAAATGAGGGTAGCGATTGATCCTGATTGGTTTGTAGCCAGAAAGTTTCTTTATTTGCAATTTTGCATTTTGTTCTTTTCAGTAGAATGTAGCCCAGTAACGCTTAAATCAAATTCATTTCTGGTTTTAAAAACGTATCTGTACTGATTACAATTCGATTTCTACAAAATAGGGCACAATACTGCAAAGAAATGTCTGACGCAAAGAAATGTCTGAAGCTCTATAACTTGAACCAAAAAAAATGCGTGCGCTCTTCTTCCATTATAGAGCGCCAATACACCGACCATTCCTCCAGCTTCTCATGCTCGCAAGCCCGCGTTTGTGTCCTCTCAGTGGAGTCTTGCTCACTTTCAAATTTGCATCAAAGGAGTAAACCTCAAGCCTAAGCGTTCAAGATCCCACTGCCCCCTTCACGACCGAAGCCTCCCACCGCACCTGCTTAGCTTCTCGTCCGTCGCTGTCACGTTGTCACGCTTTTTGAGCCCGCTAGGCACCATGCGCTCGCGTAGAGGTCGAAGAAGGACCTCCCGGCGATTGATGTCGGCAAGCAGCAGCGATGTCCCCAACACTCAACCCGCTACGGCTGTACCCACGCCATCGCCACCTAGTGTGAGTGAAGATGGTTGTACACCAAGTCCGACTAGCCAAGCTGTGGTAGGTTCGTCATCCAGCGAAAGCGAGGACTTTGTCAGCGATGTAACCCCTCGACGACAACCACCTGCAGCAATTGGAAGCAGTGAAAGTGGCAACGTTGTGTTGCAGAGTGATACCAGCGCAAGTGATGCGGAATTTTCGGCCAGTGACAGCGAGTATTCGTACGCAAGCAAGGGCGAAGAAAACGGAGGTGTGTCTATTGACGCAAGCGTGGAATTCGGAACATCGGATCAAAATGGAGAAGAGATGGCGCTTCCAGTCGCGTTCAAAACGAAGCCAGAAGCTCGGGCACTGCTCGACGGGTTGGAGAACACTCGATTTTCTGTTACCGGCAACAGTCGCTTCTCCACGGGGCTGTCGTGTACAACCCATGTTGACTGCACAGCAGAAGCGCGCATTAAGAAAGAGTGCAACGGGCAGTTCCGCCTTTTCCGAAGTGGGATTCACACTACCGCAATAGTGGCCGTGATGGCGCAGCGCACTGGCATCCACAAACCACTCCTGTCTGAGAATGACAACCTACTTCTTGGTGGTCAAGGCCCGCGGCAGTGCTTAACCATACTGCAAACAAAGTACAGCGACAACGAAGAGACATTATCGTTCCTGCCTTCAGTTACACAACTGAAAAGTCAAGCGCATAAACTCCGAAAGCGAGGTGATTTTGTTATTACGACATATGCAGACATCATGGAGTGGACATCACCAAGAATGTGCTTGACTAAGAGCACATTATTCAAGGGTATGAAGTATCAGGTGCACGACGATGCGCTCAGGGTTAGCCACCAGCCCTTTCAACTTCAGAACGAGCAATTCGTTCGAGCAAGTCGTTCTGGACTGCTTTACGGACATGTTGGAGAATGGGCAGATCTCCGCGGGGATTATCTTCACGTCGACGAGATTATTTCGCACGGTTATTCGCACGTTGTTGGGCCAACGAAAACAAGTTCTTATGGCCACAGATGGAACGTACAAGCTTCATTTTGGAGGTTGGACTCTCGTCTCCTTTGGAACATATGGAATTCGCTATACGGCAACAATCAAGTATCAGCAAACGTTTTACCCAGCTGCATTCTTGTTCGTTCGGACTGAGACTGCGTACGCATATGCTCGACTTTTCACGGTCGTAAAAGATCGCACCAAGGAATTTTTCGGGGGAATCTTGGACGTTCAGTTTGGATCAAATGGGCCATTCTTCAGATATTGCAAATGCATTCCGCCAGGTTTGGCCAGACATTAAGTTGTTGAACTGTTGGCCACACTTGGATCGGAATGCTCGACGAAAGAAAAGTCTGCTAATCGACGCTGACCGCTACGACAACATCATCAAGCTGCAATTTGATTATCTGAGTCTGTCGCGATCTTTTGACCAATTTAGAGGACCAATACCTGGGCGATCCGTGGGATCTGTGGTTCTACACAGCTAGCGACGAGCCTGGGATTGTGCCCAACCAAAACCCAATAGAATCCCATCATCACGCCATCAAAACGACTGCATTCATGCTCCTTCGCGCTGCTACTGGCCATGTTCTAGCCGGGACGTTGCCTTGAATTCTAGTGCAATCTGCTATAGACTTTGGCTCGGATATTATACGGCATTTCGCAAGCGGACCGGTGGAAGCAGATATACTTCAAGCCGCAATGAACTCGCGTATCCATGAGATTCACTATCCGAAGCACCGAGCCAAATCGAGACGAGCAATCACTAGTATCGACGAGTACTACTTCAGCGCTGATTACTATGTGGTTCAAGATGACAACGTGCACGGTCCTAACGTCTGTGCAGCACGAGCAAGGCTGTACAAGCGCTCTCTCGGCGGGATTACGAGGGCACACGAGAAGATCGAAAACGTTCAGCTTCGATAGGTTTCTCTTCACCGCGTGACGATTCTCGAGTGAGTCCCTTTTGAGCACGATTGGGATTCTCCTTCTTGGTGAGTGGATGAAATCACGACAATTTGCCAGAAGTTCAAATGCGACTGCAAGACCTTTTACCAATCTGGATGGCTGTGTGCACACGTACTGGCTTGTTTACATCTAGTGGACTCAGTCGATTTGAACGCAATGCTGCGGGGGTTGCCAGCACGTAGACCGCCTGGGCTTCCTCGAAAGAAAGCAAATTGTCTGGAACGCGACGGTCTCAGGAGATCAAAATATAGTGTGACAGCGCTGATCAAGAGATTGATCGATAAGCCTGCGAGCGTTATCAATTGGAGTGTTTTGGGAACCTGGACCAAAACAGACGACGATGGTGTTGAAACAAGTCGGGACTTCGTCGGAACAATCAAGCCTCCGTTTTTGCGGGCCGGTAAGCGTCACTGGGATGTGGAGTTTCACGAAATTGAGACAGTGAAGACATTTGAGGCTGAGGAGCTTGCCACTGAGATCAACTATTCGTTTAGGATGGGGCACACCATTGTGTCAAGCTGATCTGCAGCACTTACCGCGTTTATAATTGTATACCTGCATTTACTCTAAGCTAGAAACTCAGAAAAAGAAGATAAACCGAAAACACGAGAAAAATGGAGGGGTGACCCACCTCTCCAAAAAAAAATCTGGTGTTGGGGCCTGACATACAATAGCACCGGTGACATACAATAACACCCATCGACATTTAAAATAGCCGATGATGAATAAAAAGAAACCGAAAATGCATGCAATAAAAAATAGCCGATGGAAGCATAAAAAAACTGTCCCCGACACAATTGCATTCCATCAATTTCACTTTAAATTCATCGGGCAATTGGGGTCTACTAACTGTATTTTCCCCGTACACATCACATTCCCGAAGATTCCGAATTAGTTCGCGCTGTAGCTTTAAGTTAGTGCACACTGCAAGTAAAACTAAGTCCACAAGTTGATAGAAGATTTATTGTACTTTCCATTAGATGGCGTTAGTTAATACATGCTCTGCTTAACTCCAATGCCCAATTCCTCTGTCTTCTCTTGCATCACTTTTGCATTTGACATGCTAAGACAGCCCAAGTGACGCCGCAGCATCAGCAGCGACGAGGAAGACGACAGCACTCACGTCGACGTGCTGGAGCGTCGCATCCACGAGCGGGAACGCGTCCGTCAGCGATTTCTTGACCGCGTCCAGCGCCTCGACGTCGAGATCGCTGCCCTGGATGTGATGATTTGAGCGCGTTCGATGGCAAATTGAGAAGTGAGTTCATTATTTATTTAGTTCCTAGTCGTTGTCGCGGCAACTTGCACTTACAAGTTGTAGTTGAATGTTTAGATTCAACTTTCAACTTACAAATCTAGAGATAATCTACAATGAACCTGATTGGTCAGCCAGCTATGTTGACGCTTGGGATGACGTCGGATACGTCATACTGGAGGACTCTCTCCATCGTCTTGGCTGGTATGGGCCCGAGTGCGATCTCACGCCGCCGCCGCCTTCACAGGCAGCGCCGGAGCCACCTTCGACACCAGAGTTTTTGGGGTCGCTTGGGGATAGCGACTCAGATCCTGAGACCGATTACGTTCACCGATCCAAGTCCGGCTTTGAATCGGATTACAGTTATGACGAAAAGTTTTAAAACCAACTCTAAGGGTTGGGAGAGCAAATATGTAGTCAGATAAATGTTTCACAATATAAAGTTATCTGAGCATTTGTAAATTATATTTTTTGTAGTCAGTATAGCTGCTTCAGTTTCGCGAAACACATAATATGCGTTTCGTGATAGTATGTGTGTTAAACATCCTTCGCGCTATAGGATATAAATGTGTGCAGAATAATTCCTGTGGAGAACGTTGATGATGCATGTGCCCTTCTTAACCCTTTCACGGTACAAGGGCGCATTTCTCGCCCATTAAGCTACTTTTCAAAATACGGTAGGATATCCCCCTCTAAAAGGGCGCATTTTGCGCCCTTCTACAGAAGTTCAACTTTGTATATACCGTCTTTTATAACATATTATAAACGGTACAATCAGTAATCATCCCACCATACTGAAATCAAGTAACAAATATATATCAGGCACTATCATCAAATCATTGAAACTGATTTGTTACAAGAGATATGCAATGCGAGTACCGTGAATTTGTACAAGAGCGATTTTCGCGCCCTTTAACAATCAAATGACTTACACTTGTATAATATAGTTTACCTAAGTGGCTCGCGAAGGGGTTAACTTGAACGTAGCGTCGGCATGAAATTGCGTTAAACGACTAGGAGTGGCATACTCGATACAAACATTGACATGTGCGAGATTAGAGACCCTACCACGAAAGAATTTTCATCGGTTCCCTTGCCAACGTCCCCATGCCCACAATCATCTTCACGATATCCGAAACAAAACGCAGTGTTTAAGTCGCCAGTCGGGTTGAATGCATTCTTGCGAACAAGTTCTCGTACGACATGAGCTGAGTTCTTGGTGCCTTGAAGACGGCGCAAGTACTTAGTGGAGTTTGATACTTGAGCTAGCGTAGGATACCCTTTCTTTGGCTGAAGAATATTGGTTGAGCGACGCATGCTGCTTAAGATAAGCTGCGTTGGAACGGTGCATTCGTTTTGCTGTAAAATAAGCTTCTTCATTTCTACAGTCCTATCGCGAGCATGCTCAACCCTGTTGCGGAACACTTGACACTGCTTTGATTCTTCACAAAGCCAGACATTCCAGGTAAATTTGCAAGTTACATACAGCTTTCAAGTCCGGCTTCCGCAACGGAATCTAGTCTTCGCCATTGTATGGTTGCAGTTCGGCATCGACGTGATGGTTCTGTGTCGGCAATACGTGCACAGCAAAATTCCAGATTCGTTGAAGTCGTCCAGATCCACCGTCATTTCGAGCGTACAAAGCATCTCCCAATTGTAGAAGACTTGGCGCATAGCTCAGATTTCACTACTCTCGCGCGTCACTCCAGATCTCCAGTCACCAGTCGCTCGCGCGTCACGCTCAGATCTCCAGTCATCAGACTCTCGCGCATTCAGACTTACAGCTCTCCACACTCGTACGCTTCACTTCCAGACTTACAGGTCGCTACGCTCGCCTACGCCACCCCTCGACGTACAGATCACCCGCCGCCATACTAACACCTGCTCGATGTGCCTTCGTGGGTCTGGGCCGCTTGACGCTGTGTTGGATAATGAAAATCAGTGGGTGGCGGGCGCACTAATCTGCACTAATTTTGGCACATTCACCCTATTTAATGTATTATACTTTACATTAGCTCACGAACTGTGCTTTCGCACTGAGATCTGTGGATTTATACCGTGTGACCTCTGTTTTGCTGTGGTAATATCGATTTGTCTGTGCGGCCCACCTGTCCTGTCTGTGGAATTCCACCGTTCTCATCACGACCCTTTCTCTGCGACGACAGTATCACTGGGAGTCACGTTGTCGGCGTTGCTGCGCCAGCTGGTTTCGGTGGGCAATGCTGTCTACCTCTGTCATGCAGCGCTTCGATCGCGAGAACCGTAGAATTGCACAGACAAAACGTCATTCGTTTACCACATCGTTTTGAAGAACCCAACCGACGAGTTCACTATGGCTAACCGCGATGCTACCCGACGTCATCGCTCTGCAACAAGCAAGACGCGCGCCGACCGCGCTAGCGGAACTGGAAGTGCTGTAGCTTGTGGGCCATCCGACGTCACACCGACGAAGCTGGTCCTGCTGAAGGTCTCGGTGGGCAAACACCCCACCGCAACGACAACGATGTGCTTGAGGCTGACCACGGCGCTCGTACGCGCACCGACCGCCGTGATGCTCTCCTTGCACCAGTGACTACAGGAGGCGCCCGTGCACGCACTCCTCGCCGTGCTGTTGTATCTGGAGGGGGCGAAGACGCTCGTGTGAGTGCTCACCAGCAAGAGGTTCATGTTGCCGTTGCTGTGGGATGTGGTGGCGGTGGGCCTACCGGCCGCCGAACCATCGGACCTGGTGCTGCTGCACGTAGTGTCGCTCGTCAGCACAGCCCCCGTCACACTGCTGATCGGCATGATTCGGAGAGATATGAAGTGCCTGAGTGCAGCCTCAGTAGTGACGACGAAGTGCCACCTGCAGGTGACGCTGACGCTCGGGGGGGGGGGGGGGCATCCGCTGCCTTGCTGTTGAATCGAGCGGTGCTACAACCAGTGGAGCAGAAAGTGACGAGGGCGCCAACAGCAGTGATACCGACGCCAAAGGAGATGAAACCTCGTCAAGTACGTACGTCGCTCCGTGGGACTCAGGTGTTCACTGCTCCTCGTCCACCAAGCGGCGTCGTTCTGATTCGATATCTTCTGCTTCGCCTGATGATGCACCTGAACGCAAAAAGCGTGACGGAAGCACGAAGTTTTATCTCAACGGGTACGAGTACACGCGCGTTACGCGCACGCAGGTCAAGATTACATACTGCTGTAGTTTTTATCGTAGTCAAAGCTGCCGTGTAAAGCTACAGTTTATTGCTGCGGTAATGGACTACGATTTTGCCAGCAGCATCCCGCACACCTGCATTCCACCATCGCTCCGAACGCTTTTGGATCGCGACGAGACTGCAGCACTTGATGTCACGACAGCAATGAAACGTCAAGTCAACAAGTTGGCGACATCTACGGTGGCAACTCCGCTCCAGATATGGGATGAGATTAGCACCAAGTACTGCAAGACAACTGAGAACACAGTTTGTCCGTGGAATGGCTAGAGGTCAAGTAACTAAGCGAGTTCACAATGCGCGAGTGCTACACTACGGAACGGACGTGCATGGTCGAGTCGAAATACCACCGTTGGTGAACGCAAAGAACAACGGCTTGCTGTTCTTGCAGTTCCACCACGTCTGGGGCAACACGAACGGCGAGTTGGGTCGGGTGATCAGCTGGACAAATCCAGCTTTACTGAATTTACTTCTGTACGAGAACATAACGATCATTGTGGATGACAAATTCCGCTGTGTGCCAGCCAATTTTGCTCAGTGCGTCGTTGTAATGGTCTACGATCGAGACACCAAGCTCTACATCCCGTACTGTGCTCTTCCCGAAACTACGACACGTACTGGAACTTGCTTCAGTTTGTCTCCAACGCGTCTGGTGAGGCTACCAAGTCCAAGGAGGTCGTGTACGACTTCGAAGCCGTCCTTTTCAACGCCGCGAGAGACTGGTTTCCTCAAGCAGTCATTGCCGGCTGCTTGTTCCATTTTAAACAAGCATGCAAGCGTCGAATGCTGAAGTATCGCTTGAACATTGACCAAGTGAAGTTTGCAATGCTTTCCGGTTTCTGGACATGCTCGCGGTGATCGACAGAAGCAAGGTCGACCCACAGGGCATTGCATTTCGTGGGTCAAGAGATTCATTCAGGAACGATGCATGTGTTTTGAATATGCCGCGCCGAGCAGATTTACTCTTTTCCATGCGGATGCTACGCTCAAATTGGGTGGTCTAGTGTATCCTTTTATTACTTGCGGATTTTCAGACTCTTCAAGATCTTACCAACCGGCGGCTATATTCGTTGTAAGCCGTCAGACGGGTAAGAAATACGCGATGTGCCTGAGTGCACTTGTCCGCGTGAAAAAGCGGGTGGATCCATCCACAGACCTCCGCATCGATGCAGGTATGGGAGATGCCGAAGATGCGCAAGTCAATGGGTTTCATTAGGTTTCAGAATTTGAGGCAGCGACGTACCTCATGTTTTTTTTTAACGTTCTGTATAACGTTTGCAAGCGAACCCGACACTATGCTGAAAACATGAACACACAGTGTTGTCTGCGTGGAGAGACATTCCCCAGCTAAATTCGTTTGCGAAATATTTTTCGAAGCAGTGGACGCCTACCAAAACTATCGTAATTGGCTGCATACTTATATTTAAGAAGATTAATATTTATTCGGACGAAAAACCTGATGGAAGGTATGGATCTTGGACACCGTGAAGCTTGACGAAGCGGAGGGACGGCAGCACTCTGGGCGAGACCGGAGCGGAGGCAGGAAACCACTTGAGGGGTAGAATGAAGATTCGAAAGTGATTGATTGAGGTCTTTAGCTCGCAAGCCTTCTCGCTATCTCTAGACCTACTGGATACACACTACTTGATTCTTTACTGGATACTGAGTTACTTCAGCCAATCAGAGAGCGCCACGTCGATGCCCATCTTGTACCTACAATCTTGTACCCACAGGTGGCGTAATCGACAGTGGCGTAATCCGCGGTGGCGTAATCAGCGTGGGTTCGGATTGAACCGGTTCGGGCTAACTGGTTCACGGTTAGTAACCGATACCAAACCGGTAACCCTCAATAAAACCGTCTGGGTAGCCGAAGGGTCGCTTAACCCTCTAATTGAGCAACTGAATTATAATAGACTGGATTTCATTATAGTATAACTCTTATATAGTAACTTGGGTACATATCGGGCGACCTCTCACATATCGCGACCTCTGCACAATTTATATTTAGAGACAAGTGTAGAGAAACACTCTATGTCAAGTTTAAGTTAATTTTGGAAGGCGTTCAGTAGCTAGACAGTTGATATTGGTGTTGGCAAGTATTTCACACGCCGCAGGGGTATCCAACCACCAACAATCCTTGCGACACTTTCAATGCAGTTTTCAATTAGTACACCGGGCGACGACGATACTCCATTCAGGGGCAGCTAATGGTCACTATGACGGTCATGCACGACTTTACTATTATGCTCTCAACGACGGAGAACAAAATTCATCCTCCCACGTCGACAGCAGCTAAAGCGGCGGCGTTAATGATAGCTACGGGACGCGTAGTTGCTTATGCATCCGACAATCCGCTACTCTGTTGACACCGAAGACATGGAAGAACTGCGCCAAGCGATTGATGGCTTTTTCCGTGCGACTACTGATGCAGAAGGACTCGAAGAGGAAGAGCTCAGTGTTGGTCATGCTCTTCTTGTTAGGGAACAGCGGTAGGTAGAGTTATATAGATTGATTTACAAAGTAGGTACAATGACACGTGGATATCGCGTGCTGCATTGTCGTCCTCTGATTGGCTGAAACTGTGAAAATTACAGCCAATCGAGAGATGGACTGCATTTGAGCTGTTTACGAGAGCCCGGGATTTCCTCCCGGCTCGAACCTAACATAAACAGAGTTGAATATACTCCGAACGTTCTATTCGGATTCATTATTACGAAGCTTCCTCTAGCGATATGTGTGTAAGCCAGTACCGGTAACTGTAGCCCTGTTACATGGATCCGTTTCGCTTGCAGGTTGACCTGCACGAACTGGGATCCGCGCTGCGGTTGATCGATGAGACCATTAAGTTGAATGTCCAGAACGTGAACAGCGATAAGGAAGTGCGAGAGAATGGCTGGCATGCTCTACAGTTGCTATCTGATGGCGTGCCCACGCACCTCATCAGAATTTTCCTTCGTTTGAGATCGCGCGTTCACTACTGACTCGTGAGCTCGTGCAAGGCTCCGCCATGGTGGCGTTGATGGATAACACACGTCTGCATGTGTGCCCTGGGTGTTTCGGAGGCCAAGCCAAGCAATCCAAAAGGAAGACACTTGTGCTACAGAGATGTGACGTGGTTTTGTTCCGTGGAGATCTAGCGCACACTGGGGCCAAACCCGAAGCGGAAAACTTCCGCCTTCATTGCTACGTATGCATTAAAGGGTTAACACAGAAGTCCAACTTGACTGAAGCAGTGGTGTTCAAGAGCTTTAGATGCCCGAAGTGCTTGCACGCAGTGAAATCGCGTCCAGCATTAGCTGAACACAAGCGTTAATGTATAGAGCAAGGAAACTAGGTATGCGGGGACTGTAGTAATTTTTTTTCTGACTTTCAAATACTCTCATTAAGCACAGATGCCGCCATCACAGCAAGCAAACCCAACCCGAACAGGAGCACGAAGACGACCACGATCCAGGAGGACACACAAGATGATGACCAGGACAAGAGCAAGAGAGACAGCGAGGACGAGAGCCAGGGGGACAGTGACGAGCGTAGTCAGGAAGACAGTGACTATGAAGTGAGTGAGGGCATGGGTGTCAATTCTGACATTTAAGTCAGCGGGGTGGTAGATACTGTTGACCAAAATAAACATTCCAGCTTAAAACGCTGTAACCAAAACAGTCAGGTGGCGAATTTGAAAGTTGGTGACAGTGACAAATTCAATGTTGGATATACAGCCAAACACGACGTGAGCGTTAGAATTTTCCATGGCTTACGTATTAGAACACAGAATGTACTGTAGGTCTAGTGCCCTTGAGGCTAACAGTGGCCGCTCGAGCAGTGGTTCTGTCATCAGTAGGGTAGCCGTCCTTTCAGCTTCCAGAACCTGCGCAGCTTTCGGTGAAGGCTGCTTCTGCGTTTTCTGCTGCTTTGGCGCGGCGCGTTTTGGTTTCTTTCGAATCGGCCTGTTAATCAGTTTGTCTGTTCTGTCTTCAACTCCGGGACGGCCAATGCCCTTTGCCTTTCTTCCAATGATGACATGGCAGCAAGTCTTGAACTTTGCGTAGAATTTACATCCACCGATACACTTATCGATGTCAACTGCCCAGCCTTCCTTAGGCATACCCGACTACCATAACGAACAAGTGACCCAATTGTTGTAAAGCGTGGCGGCACGAGCCATATGTAGCTTCGATGTGGCCCGTCACAATCCATCGTTTGCGAGTACACTTTCTTGAATATGGGTTTGAATTCGAGGGGTTTAATTTCCTCCAGCGCTTGCTTACATCGTTGGGCATCAAGCCTTCGCTTTCCAATGACATATCCAGTATTCCAGAACATGACAATTTGAGGCCGAACAAACCCCTCCATCTTTCGATCAACACAGTGAGTTAACCGCCAAACTTAAGCCGCCCCTCCTGCCGTATCAATCCAATGATTCTTAGTCCGACGTTGGGCCTCCAAACCAGGTGGCGGCAGGTTGCGTTCGACTGGGGGTCTGCGATGCCGGGGGAGAGCTTGCAGGGGCTATTGGTCGGCCTCCAGTCCTCCCTCCTGCTGATGGGGCTGCTCAGCGCCTCCGGGGTTTCCTGCTGTGGATGAGGTTCGTTTGCTGCCTCAGGTGGCCCTTGGTGTCGTGCTTGAGGCTCTTGCACCACCGACTGATCGCTGGTCCTGGTGGGCCGTCTCTTGGTCACCGTGTCGCTGTTGGAGGTGCTGTGGTGCTCCGCGGAGGTCTGTCGACCGGGTCCGTGCCGTAGCTGCTGCTTGTTTCGGAAAGGTGTGTGGCTGAGGTGATTAAACCGGCAAACGCGCGGCGGACAAGTACCGCGTCATTTGCCCTCCCCTGATGATGTAATGCAATACCCTAGTAATGTACGGTGCTTCCCTATCTATGTGGATTTCCCCATGCGGCGTCTGTGCATTTCACTGTTTCGTATGTGTGATTCACCTTATGTATTCGATCGTTTGTGACGTTCAAGTTAGTAGCGGTAGCCTTGAACCTACTGTGAGTACACGTCACATAGCTGGAATATATCATGTGTGTGTGTGGGGGGGGAGGGTGGTATGCCGCGGTATGGTTTTTTTTTGTAGGTGTTGTTGGAGGTTGTCGGCGTGGGAGAAGGCATGGTGGCCCGAGTCACAGACGTGCTCCAGGTTCTCAGAGAGTTGGTCAGATATATTCATCATCCCTAAAATATTTACAGTCACAACAAAAGTACACAAAATTTGATTGATACTAAAACAATTGGTCCTTGTGGTCATCGCACGTGCGAGTTGGGGTTGTCTCACCATCAGAACAGAGGGCTTCGTAGCATATTGGATAATAAAACAGTGATATAGGGGCTTGCGCGCTAGTGGAGGTTCCCACTGGTGCGACATGTAGCCATCAGAAGGAACTTCAGATCATAAAACGTTCTGAACACCTCCCGGACCTACACACAATACCTAAGTGCAACGCTTCGATGCACGATGTAAAACTAACCTAGCCTTACTACTGCTTTATTACCGGTATTTTCTTCTTGGTCAGGGCGAATCGGGTCTTCCTGCTGGTTGCCGACAGCCGAGCTCCTGAGTTGCATGGCAGCTTCTGGGGCAGGGTAATCAGGCAGGGCAGACTTAATAGAAGGCTCGGTTAACACTTGCGTACCGAGCAAAAGGGCTCGGCAGGGTGGCGGTTCTAACGGAGAGGATCTGTTGTCTGCGCGGCAGATCCGGAACTGAGCGTGCCCTCGCCTCCAGGTGCGCGCTGCGCTCACACACCTCCTAAGCAACAGGTTAAAGCATACAAATAGAAAATATAGATGGGCGCGCCGCAGGCGCACATCTACAACTCAGGCTCCCTCGCTCTCTCTTCATGCACTGCTTTGCACATTCGTGGGCTCCAGGACGCGTAGCATTGCTCCGCAGGGCAACGCTCATCATCAACACGGGCATCTTTTGGCGTGATTACTAGCAGGTCGCGTCCCGGTGCTGCAGGCGCCATCTTTGTGTGAGTCCGCTGAACGCCCATTGCCCTGAAGTGGCTACACTCCTCGCTGCAACAGGTGCTGACAGCTCGCACTTCTCGTTTGTATTGGGCATTACTGAATTTGCGATGTCCGACTTCTCCGACGATGAAGATAAGCTCCTTTTCCGCTTCGCAAAGACCCAGCTGGATGAGGGTCACAAGATTTGTTGGAACCGCATTTGGCTGGACATGGTACGCACCGGAAAGAGCCAACATCAGCTGAAGATCCGACTCAAGACTCTAAAGCGAACGTACGGGACGCGCCTTGAATGTTTTCCAAGGCGGTTCTTCGACGAATTTCCAAGTACTACGCCAGAACCGACAAATATTGGTAGTTTGAGTCTGTTGGGATGGACCAAAGCACATTCGCTCAGGAAGCGATATCGACAATCTTCCTAGATGTGTCTCAATTCCAGGTTCTTGGATCTCATTACTCAACCGACTTCCATGCTGGAGAGGTTACACCGATCGGAGTATCCACCGTATTAGCAGCTCTACCATCGATGCTCCCTACCGATACCTTTGTGGATCTCGGGTCTGGTGTTGGAAACATCGTTGCACAAGTTGCTCTTGCGTCCAACGTTGGTTGATGTGTTGGAATTGAGTTTCAATGCCATTTGGTACGGCTTTCAGTTTCTCTAATTGATGGGGCAATTGGTTCTTTTCCGGAGCTCAGCAAAGCCTCAATCTACGAAGATGACATCCGATCTATGTGTCACGCAACGAAAGAGGCTATGGTGTGTGGTACTGATGCGTATGCGAATAATCTCGTGTTTGATCCGACTAGCAATGCTGCTCTGGAAGATATGCTTTCAACATTTCCGGCGTTGGTGACCGTCGTCCTAATGCGGAAAGTGTGCCCCCGCCCCCGTTCGACGTGCAGACGAATCTTTTGCTCAATGTGGCAACTCGAACAAGTCGTCCCAGTGACTGTATCTTGGTCCACAAAACCACACTGTGCGCATTTGTACAAGCGTGTCAATACGCCAGCAAGCACCGTATAAATATATATCATTTGCTTTCACACTCCAATAAATCTCACCGCGTTAGCTGCCACCATTACGGATAGTTCGCCCGCGATCATAGGGTAGTCGTAGTTTGCGCAGGTATTGCCTACGTAGCGCGGAGGCCGATGGAGTGACCGTCCGGCGACTAGTTGTACGAGTTACAGGTGTTGATGCTGTTGATGGTTTTTGCGGTTGGTGGCTGCCCCTCGGTGAGCGGTGCGTGCAGCGTCGGCATCTGCTACTGCAGGGAGCTCGCCCACGACGATAGGGTAGTCGTAGTTGGCGCGGGTATTGCTCATGTAGCGCTGTGGCAGATGGAGGGATTCTCGTTTTGAGTCCCGAGACGATGGTGACATATCGGTACTCTTTTGAGAAAAGCTCCGATAAAGCCCCACCCAAAATGTGTTCCTGAAACGTTAGGATTATGTGGGTGCTGTCGATAATGCTGATCGAGAGGGAAAGACTCAGCTATGAACTTGGTATGAATTAGCGGTGTCGTGATTTATCTTGCGAGTAACGATTGACGCGAAGTTGAAGTGCGAAGATTGCCATCGAAGTTTCGCCTCGGGGTTCGCTTCCACGATTCCGCCAATTAGTTGCTTTCGTATCTGAACGGCGTGCGGTGATTGGCGGAACCGTTTCCGGTCTAACTTCAACGTGGGCCATGCCGAGCGACCCTGTGGCTGTAGAATCCCGCCGCGCCAATTGTGAATCGGTTCTCATTTCCAAATCTTCCTCGTCTAGTGCACATCGTTCACGCCAGACTTGTTCACGGCCACGCTGACCCCGACGCTGTGTCCCACGCCAAAATCGTTGGCAGTCATACTGGCTGTAATGCTGGACCCCACGACGGACTCGGTAACGGCCACGCTGGCCGCGATGCTGATCGGCACACCGAAATCGATTTCGGCCACGCTGGCCGGGATGCTGGACCCCACGCTGGACACGCGTTCACGGCCACGCTAGCCACGACCCTGTACGTTACGCTGGGCTTGCAGTGTACAAGACCACGTTAGTTACGCTCACACTGGACTCGTTCATGGCCACGCTTGCCCCGACGCGATCGCCACGGCGGACTCGTTCACAGCCACGCTAACCGCGATGCTGAACTCCACGTAAGCGTTGCTGTGAGCAAGTCCACTTTGGTTCTACGGGCGCAGGGGTCGTCTACGGACACACTCTACAAGAGGTAGATTGCTGTGGTGGTTGCCGTGAGCAAAACACGTTAGCCCACGCATGCTGGTCTCGTTCACGACCATGGTGTACAAGACGGTTGACGATGTGGAGAGCATGCTGTGGTCGCTATCAGTTCGACGTTCAATCTCGTACGACGTGTTTCCGTACCAGATGGGATCGTGTGCCACCATGCTAAATAATGGTTGTTGTGCGTGCGATGGATCTCAATGGGTTTGATTAGCGTCAGTACAGCCACAATAATAAATACTGTACACTCATTGCTCAATTTAGTTGTGTTCACTCTATTCAGTTTCACGTGTAGCTCGAAAGATTATTTCTTGCGTTTGCTCTTTGACCAGCCACAGCTGATGACCATCGACAATCAGCGCTCTGCATAATGAATCTTCACGAGGAGCCGCGAGCCACAACATTCACAAAAATACAGACAAGCATACAAAAGTCAAAACATTCGGTCCTCATGTGACTGCTCAGGAGTGAGCTGAACAAAAGACTCGCTCATTCCACAACTCTCCTCGCCATTAGAAAACCCACAGTAAATATCGACGCAGCACCTACAGACAATGGAAAGGGGTACTTCACGTCGATCAATGTGTCATCGATCGCAACCTCCTGTGTCATCAACGAATCAGCGAAGTAAGCCCTGATTGTGCGTTGGGCGGAAACGTTGACCAAAACTAATATTCGTTGCGCATGTACCCACAGTTGATTACGTGAATTTCAAGGATGTGTGGCGCGCATTTCATCGTACTGGTTGGAGCTCGAAGCCGCCTAATCGTCGCAGTCTGGACACTCGTTTTAAGTACATCTGTCCTGGAGGAAATCCGAGCGGTGAAGAAGGCAAAGACTTTTGCTAGGCAAAGAAAACCTTATTCAGTATTACGTATCGTTAGCTGGCGAAAGTGCATCAGGTGGTGGCAGTGCAGTGACAGATAGAGCAACAACGCGTGATAAAAGTGATGGTGCACCTGTCGACTCTTCTTGGAATGAGAGGTGCGTTAGTGTCAACCGAAGTCTGATGGAGTGTGCGGATATTGATGGGGGGCAATGGTATTTGCATCTCGCAACATTGATGAACTCGAGGAAGCGGAATTGACAGAAGAATAGGACAGCGAAGTCCATGTTGATGATCTCAGCAAAATTGTCCGTAGCAATTTTAATGGCAGCTCTGATCAAGTGATTGCCCCTCCTTTCTGTGCTGTTTGTCGAGGCGAGTGCTCCGCTGAGCGTTCATGCACGCGTTGCGGTGCATTCATGCACCACTTTTGCTCTCACGACGTGTGTGCAACTCTTGATCTCCACGACAACAACGGTGAACGAATTGTTGATTTTGGTGACTCGTGCTATTGCAGTGGAAAATGTTACAGAGAGGTTACAGCGAAGTCATGCAATAGCGCATTGAGTCAGTCTGCTGGTCGGTACTCCAATGGCGCAGTAAGTCGTTCTGAGTCAAAGGTAAATGACTCCAGAACAGGACCTTTATCTGGTCCGACAACGAACATCACCGCTACATCCGGGGTGGTGGCCGATTGTGAATCTGACCCTCCATTGGCGCGAGTCCGATCACTGACTAAATGCACTAAAACGCCCATCGTGACCGCTAAGACGCTCAGGAAAAAACTGATCAAAGTGACACATTTCAATCAAAAAGCCCCAAGTGCCATAGATCCTGCTCCGCGGAAGCGGGAGAATGCTGTCTCCCCTCCTGAATCTACACAGCGATCATTACCAAAGAAAAAGGCAAAACAAATCGGCACACAATCTGCTTCAAAGAAAAAGAAGACGAAAGGAACTACCAATGTTGAAGCCACTTTCAGATTTGAGCTCCTACGCAGAGTACGAGCGTCAGCGGATCGGTTTTTCAATGCAAATGTCAGTTTCTTTCCGGCTGAAGAAGTTTGGATGCCCACAAAATTATATCGTGATGTTGGAGCAGCGTATCTCACTGGCATCGTGACCCGTTATGAGATTTGTGATATAGAGAGTATTGAAAATGTCAATGCGCCAATGGCAATGTTCGTTTTGCAGTGGACAAGTACTGCTTTCCAATCAAAAGATCACGTACACAAAATTGCTGAGGATATTGTAGTTCGTGGTGTTGGCCAATTCGTTCGAATGAACCGAGGACAGGCAGAATCTATGGCTTCGTGGAGTTCTCGGTGTAATATGGTGCCTAAGTAATCGAATATTCCGGCTCTTACAGAAGAGTATGAAGAGCTAGATGAAGACGGTTATCGAGAATTGAGCGCATTTCGTAGTCGGAAAGAATTGCAGATAGCCTTGAGTCCTGATGAAGTGGAGGCCATAGCGTCCATGACGTTTACACCAACTGGATCACTAGAACAGCCAATCGGCATGTTTACCCACGACGACGGATCCACCACGACTAAGATAGAGGATAGTAGCCGGAAATTCTTTGGCCGCTCTGCAACATCAAGTTTCTTCGCATTTCTGCCCATTTCATTTTGGAAACAAGTGGTTGAATTCAGCAATGCGTATGCAGTTGCAAAAGGCAATGCATCGCGCCGGCCGATTGATTTAGATGAACTCATGGTTTTCTTGGGGGTCCTTTGGTACATGGCTCTCGTAGATAAGGGCGAAATGAGGAACTATTGGAGAGACAACGAAGAATCGAAAATAAGGTCCTGTTCTGGAGTCATTTACCTTTGACTCAGAACGACTTACTGCGCCATTGGAGTACCGACCAGCAGACTGACTCAATGCGCTATTGCATGACTTCGCTGTAACCTCTCTGTAACATTTTCCACTGATCCGTCCGCTGCTTACCATGCTAAAAACGCGTTGCAAGCGCCACATTGTTGTGGGCCGAAATGTGGCGGTTGATGAAGCCAGCGTCGCTTGTCGATCTCAGTATGCCAGACATATAATTGTGTACAACCCGCGAAAGCCAACCGGAAAATACCATTTTAAATTTTATATGTGCTGCTGTTCGACAACGTGGTTAGTAGTGGACTTCAAGTTACATTGTGCGAGCGAACTCCATGACCGACTTGAAGGTGTACTAGAAACGTCTGAAATTGATTGTCTAGCGGAGGCAACCACAAAGTCGTCTGAAATACGTCGACATGTACTGGAAGTTACCCACTCGCTGAATGGGTCTCGCAGGATTGTAAATACCGACAATTTTTATACTTCTTGCTCGCTTCTCGAGAGCCTGCGATCTGTGGGGTTGCACGGTCGGGGAACGGTTCGCTCTTCAAGCAAACATTTCCCGCATTTTACTATGCTTGATCCTAAAGTGAACAAAGACCGCGGTAGTATGAAGCAAGGTGTGTGTGTTGACAAGCATATCGTAGCTGCAAGCTGGATGGATGGATCAACTGTCAACCATGTCTACTTCTGTTTGATACAAATAGTACTATGACTCGAAAGCAAAGCGTTCCTATTGTATTGGTCCCAACAAGTATGATATACTCACAAGCATTCACGTCAATACTGCGTACTAGATTGCAGCAGGTAACTCGTACTTCACCATCTCTCTCTTCTTGAACATTGTGCCATGCTTCTCGCCGGAGGACGTGTGCGTCTAGCGTCGTGCCAGTGGCGTGTGCGGCGATCGCACGCCAAAGGTGCACACCATCCCATCCTCCAGTCCAACCGAGAACACCGTAGATTGCTTCGGGTGCCAATCCACCGACAGCGCCGGCAGCAGCGTCGACACTGCCAGCGCCGCGCGTTGAGGGCGACGAGCGTCCCACATCTGTACGGTCGTGTCCTGTGAAGCCGAGCACAGCAAGTGCGCATGCGTCGAGTTCATGGTTACTGCCCAAATCAAGTCCATGTGGCCTACAAGTAGCAAAAAGCATCAGCAAACTCCCGCTTCACCGAACCAAATCTCCAGCCACCCCCTACCATCAAACGTAGCCACCGCCTTGTCCATCTCGGCCATATCCCACAGCTTCACCCTGCAACGCAACACCCGTGAGTCCCGACAGCAAACGCGTCAACTAGCAGCGCTTCTGCCACGCACGTGAGGTCCCGACTGCACGTGGCCAGCTGCGACTTGTCCACAGCCGAGACGCTGACGCCCGTAACGACATCGTCGTGTCCACGATCACGGCCATGACCCCGGCGATTGTGCTACAGGCCTTTCCCGCCTCGAGGCTCTGCTCGTTCAACTTCCGCAGCTCTGTTGTGCTCTACCCCTCGGTGTAATATTCCATGCGCTGCTCCATGCTTCACACTGCCACTACGTGAGTCGGACGACGTGGCCTCGAGTCGTTGC
>JAHWLE010000488.1:0-22018 GCA_024679135.1 Phytophthora foliorum | reverse complement strand
GCGGCCCAGGGCCGCCGTCAGAGCCGCGGGGCGGCTGCGCACCAGCATCTCCATGAGCTCCGATGGGCTGTTCCTCTTGTGAAGGGCGTTGCGCAAGCACCAAAAGCTGAAGCACGCGCTGATTGGTCCTTAAACGTCAACGCCACAAGAACATGCGGGCCCCAACTTCAACTCGGCAAGCAGAACCGGCACTGCAACCGGAACCGGCCGAACACGAGCAATGCCAATTGTAATATAATCATGGGCCATGGACATCGATGGAGGTGGCGCTGGGCTGGGCTTGGTAAATGCATTTTTTGCGGCGGAGATCGGTGGCGGCGACCAAACGCGTGATTGGTCGCAGATGACCCTGCATCAGCCGGCGAAACGCAAGCGGAGCAGATACTTGCGATGCCATGACTCCGACTACAGGACGAGTTGGTAGGAAATGACTGTGGCAACCAATGTTGCTGGTGGCTAGCTTTGCTGCGGTGTTCGAGATGAGAAGACGTTGAAGTTGCTTTCCGGTGGTCGTCAACGTGTCGAGGCGTTGCTGCCATAGTAAAACTTCTTCGAGTGTACTGCGGCACTGTACTAGCCTGCTGGATGACCGCTGTGTCGCTCAGCCCCAGCGGTAGGTCCGACAGCTCCATGATCGCTCTGGACAGCAGTGCAAGCACCCGATCATGTGAGACCGGTTCTTATTTACTCAACTAGTCTCTGCTGGTTCACCGAGCGAGGTGGGACTGCAGTTTCTTGTGCAGGAACTTAGAGGACACGATGCGCATCTAGCGCAGCGACAGCGGCCTCGGCTCGGTGACGGCGATCTCGCGCACCTGGTCCATCGAAATGGCGGTTTGGCGGCGCGTGCGTGCAGCGCGACGCTGCAGTTGTGGGCGCTAGTGGCCTTGGTAACCATGACCAGCACGCGGGGCAGGTTCCGCGTCGGACAATCTTGTGGGCTTGGCACGAAAACACTCACCTCCCCACACAAATGTTCATGTCGCTCAGACGCGCTCTTCACTTGCGTTTCGCCAAAGAAGCTCCCGTTCGATACAGCTCATGACAATTAACGTCGGCAACTCGTCCCGGTGGTGCCGACAATGACTCCACACTGCGCGATGGTGTGGCCAGCGCTTGGTGAAGTGGCTTGGACGAGAGCAGAGCTGCAGTGGCGTGATCTGAGGCCGCTGGACCAGCGGCTGGTTGGCATTTTATCGACGCGATGTGCTCGACGGGCTCGAGTTCTGCGTGCATATAAGCGCCAGGAAGATGATTGCGACGTTCAGCACTCATGCCAGCACCCACGTCGCCGTTAATTAAATGCTTCATAGCATGTCACGATAGTGAGCTCGACAAGAGTCATCTCTGGTTTCGAGAGAAAGCACTCCACATCGATTCTTGCAGATACCCCATCGCAAATTGTCTGCTTCAAGCGAGTTGCCGTTGCAAACAGTCTTCTTATCAGTTGCAGTTTTGAAGTGGCCGGTCGGTCTTTATCAACTGCGCATGCCCCAGAGCAAGAAAGCTTTCGGGCGCACGTCGAACCCCCACGACTTTGAGACGCACAATCGGTGATGTCTCCTCCGTACGGATGCAAGTTCCACAGTCAGTCAGCAAGCGCGCAGACCATTTCGCAACGAGCACCTTCGCCAAGAGCAAACGACTCCCTAACGGCCACTCCATCCCCGCTGTCGCGCTGCGCGTCTACCAGTGCGAGCCTGGCCCCGATATCTACGATGCTGTGCTCGCCGCGCTCAAACTCGGGTACCGACACCGCAACGAATCCGACGCCGGCAAAGCCATACCATACCTGCGTGAGTCAATCGTGAACTGGTTGCATCCAAGGTGATTGGTGCAAAAGGTATGATTACCTGCGGTCATGATTAGTACAGCTGCTTCGACCAACGCTGGCGCTCCGTGAGGTTTCGTACTAGTCACACCTCCACCAGACTCAAGCAACGATTTCCACCAGCTTGCTAATTGATCCGATGAGCTTTGGACGCTCATCATTGTGAAAGGAAAGAAACCGTTCACCATGATAGAGCTCTCTTCCTCGACGACTGCCGCAAGCGCTATCCACCGCGGCTGCGATAGATCTGGCAGCCGCCAAGCTAGGATGCGTGTCAATCGCTGCTGCAAACCAAGTCTAAAACCTGGATTGCACACGCAAACCGATTGCGGCGGACCAAGTCTCCAAGTCACTGCCCGTGGCAGCCACAGTGACGCGTGCTACTGTTTACAAAACTTATCAACTGACTGTACTGAAGTGGGGACACAGTCAACGCGCTTCAGCGACAATGTGCTGTGCAGGGCAGGAGAATGCATGGCGATCGGTACGGCAATGGGGCCAGGGCACCAAAATTCACGGCCAATCTTGTTTTCTCCTCGTGCATGTGGGAGGACAAACTGAATCTTCCGACGACAAGCGCGTGCCAGCCTTGTGCCTTTGTTCCCCATGCACTGCCGAGGCGATGAAACTATCCGTTCGTCACCATCGTCACCGTGAACGTCCTCGCAGCCTTCGCCGCTTTTACGCGCGTGACGTTGGTACACAGCGCGCAGCGGTTGGCCCGAGCTGGTGCCGTCACGCTTGACACCAGCCGGCGCGATTTCCTGTGCCTCAACACGCTCATTTCCAAATCGGCAGCCTCGTGCACAGAACGTCCCGCAGCCGCCACACCCATGTTCCAATTCATGCCGTCCGCACTGCCCTCCATGGGCCCCAAACTCAGCGACGAAGCCGCCGAGATCGAGCGGTTCCGCGCTCGCCACCGCCGCCTACTACGCAATCAGGTGCAGTACTCAACTCCCAGCTCGAATGTGGAGGCCCTGGACGTGGATGAAGGTCGCACCCGCAAAATCTCGGCCAAGTGGCGACAAAAGCAGCACCAGCAGATGCAGCTGAAGAACCAGCAAGACGACGGCCACTGGCCCGTGTCGGCGGGCACCGAGATGCACGTGGGCTTCAACGCTTTCGACTTTTCGGCCTCACCCGAAGCGTTCTACGACGAGCCGGAGCTGCACGTCGAGAGCAAATCAGAGCCAGCTCATGAGGACAGCGATCAGAAGCGAACGGAGCGAATGGCGGAAGTGGCGAAGCAAGTGACGTCCATGGGCTTCAACAGCGCCAGTTTCTGCCTTCGACAGCCTGGTGGGCCAATCCGACAGCCACCCGCTTTTGGTCAGAGTCCAATGTGGAGTGTTCCCGTGCATTATGCTACTCATGAAGACCAGCGACGAGCGCTCTACTACCAGCCGCAGTACTACGCATAAGGTGGTTGTACAATAAGTAGCATATTTTCAGGGATCGCGATCACGTGGGGCTTAATGAACTTTATTTTGAGCATCTCGGGTGTGGAGCGGTGGGTCGAGGGCGGAGAAAAAGAGAAACTGAGCTCGGCTGAGCTCTCAGCCTCTTCCTAGCACCTAAACTTAGCCTAACCCTTTTAGTAACCTTCTCGCGATCCGAAAAAGAAGCCTTCCTCTTTCGACTGCAACGTCGTCGACATCTTGTCCGAGGAAGCCGAGCATTTTCAGGGATCGCGATCACGTGGGGCTTAATAAACTTCATTTTGAGCATCTCGGGTGTGGAGTGGTGAGCCCCAACCTTCCCCACCGAAACGCACCTCGAGCAATTAAGGCCGTTATTGAAGCAGGGCTTGGCCCCTGTCGTGCCACACATCAACTTGGCTCATCCGCTTGATCCGTCAGCAGTCAGCACTGGATACTCTTCATATGCGCTTGATAACCAACGGCCCATCAACTTGATAACTAGACGGTCAGCTCCCGAGTTCATCAGAACTGTAGCACCACCAATTCGCACTGAGTGCGTCGAAAACAATTTTGCATCCAGTCCTGCTGATACTGCCGCTCGCTTCAGGGTTTCCGCCACCTCGTTCGCCGTGATTCCTTTTCCGGCTCCTGTTGATAATGCAGGCTGGCCAGCATCCGTACCAAAAGTTCGGGCACCTTGCAAGATCCATTGGGCAGCTTTTACGGGGCACAGTACTTCGTCGCCCGACCGGTGATGAAAGCGTCTCTCCTCGCGACCGAACTGATTGTTTTTCGCTCCCAGAAGACGGATTCCTACGACATCCGCTTGGTGTGGTTTAATCCAGCCTCCCGCTTTGTCTTGAAAGATGATGTCACCCAACCGAAGAACGTAGAAGTGATGTTTCTTGCCGATGTATAGATATTCCGATCGCCGTAATAAAAAGAAGGCAAGCAGAAGTCCACCCCACAACAATTAGTCCCGTGAGCACCGCAAATCCAAGTCACGATAAACGACACGGAGAAGAGCGGGGGAAATCGACTGCTGCTTGACGACGGGGTCCGTGAATCTCCTAATTCCACGTAGCAGAATCGCATGACCGGCATTCACACCAGGATCGTATCCTGCTGTGTGCTTGTGAAACCACCTCACAGCACACAATTTACTGCAAATTGTCGAATAAGTGTTCCCCTTGCCGACCTTGTTCATACCGTACCGCCATAGAAAAACTGCGAACGCCTCCAGCTGTGCCGCATTGGCGTCGACAGTGTCCCGACCCAGCCACGGATTGAAACTCATAAAGGAGCACCACCGTTGCCACTGATCCCAGGCACGGCGATACTGTACCCGAGAAGTATCTGCTAGAGCTCCCGCTCGGAGCATTGCTCCCAGAGCTTCCAGAGTTTCCTTGAGTTCGATGGGACTTTGACCTGCGTCCAAGAACACGACATGTCAGCAAACTTTTCTGCGAGCTGCACGGATTGCCACACCCTGCTTCCCGCATCCGCCATGATATTGTCGCTACCCGCGATATGGTGGGCAGACGAGTAAAATTGTTGTCGTACTTCGAGTAGGGCGAGCAACCTCAGTAGCATTTGTGCAAAAGGATTTCGGCTTGAACGACGATTTGCCCAACAGACAGCAAAAGAATTATCAATCCAGAACCGGATGTGTATCTGGTCGTCAGGACTTGTCGGAGACCACTGATGGGCCCAAACAATCGACGCGAAGACGGCGCTCATCAGCTCTCGGATGTTGATGCTGAATTCATCCGTACCGGCCGCATTAAATGCTACGATTTGTCGGCGCTCTTCCTCATCGAACTCAACCTGTAAATATTCTTTCCTCGTTGGCCAAAGCGCGCAGAGACCGCGGTCGCTGGCGTCCATGAAAATATGATGATCAGGTGCTCGTAAATTCACAAACCGAGAAAGTGGCACCGAATTGAGCCGACCAACTCGGATAATTGCAGCAAACCAGCGTAAATCTTCTCGGGCTTCATCCGAAACAAATGATGACTGGAAGCGACTGATGCTTCTGGCTTATGCCGCTATCCGCTGAAAGAACGGAGTTGCTGCACGAATACAAGTCGTCACGTGCCGTAGACTCCCAAGTAGCTTATTTAGCTGTCTTTTGGTAACCGTTGGTGATTCAAGCATTACTTGGATTCGTCCGAGAGCTTTAGCGATTTTCTCGGCCGACATCGACAGTGTCAACACCGTGACATTCCAGTGAAGTCCCAGAGCCTTTCCTTCGACGAACCACTGGGAAAACTTCTCTTCGTTGCAAGCATGTGGTCCTAGGATCGTGACCATCGCTGACCGTAGTCAAATACTTGCTTCTTCCAACCGTGATCCTACGTCTGGCTCAATGCAGATATGGTCGTCGCACCAGGCCTTTCCATCAAAGTTACCTTCCGCCAAGACACACTGCTCTGGCCATGTAGGAGATGACCACGCGTGCAAATGCACTATTGCTCCACCTGCACACCAGTATTGTCGTGGTGAATCAGTCCACCCAAAAGGGCAGGACAAATCGATCACCAGGATGCCGAGCTCCGGAAAAGTTCCCGCAAAACGTCCCGCCGCCTCAGCTGCGAGCAGAATATTGCGGAATGCTCCATTCACATTCCCCGTGGCCATTCGTGCCCGACCAGGAAATTCTTTCTCCACCTCCAGAATTCGTTGGGCTAACACAGCAGCTCCGTCGTACGTGACTTCGATTGTTGGTTCGTCCTGTACTTGGTCGTTTACAGATGTACCCGTCGGACAGGAAAGATCGTGTATCACACGAGCGTCCACGGTGATGTCCGCCTCTCCTTTTTGTACCGCTCCAAATGGACTACGTGTGACTCCTTCAAGAAGTGACAACACGTCAATGTCCAAGATTAAGTATTGTTCGTCATCTTGGCCTTTTCGAAGGCTCTTGACCACTGCATTTCGAGCACGCACCGCTGATCCATGATTTTTGGGGGGCTGATTTTGCTTTGGAAAATCATTCCTCCACGTTGGCCGCACCCCGTGCGTGACGATATCGCGCCATTGGTGTCTAAATCGATATGTATTCCAACCGGGGAGATGATCAGGAACACTTAAGGCCTTGTTCGGCCGAGGGACGCTTGTTGTTTCTCCTCGGACGTGGCGAATCAAATCCGGTAGACTCATTCTTGATCGTCGTAGTAGTTCGCTGTAGGCTGATTGTTTTGCTCGATCGATCCGGTAGACTGGCCCACCCTTAGACATTATCGACCGTGGACTTGCAATAGGAGGTGTGACCCCGTAATTTGCCATTAACGCCTTTAAATCGGCGTTAGTGTCCTCCTGCCGCAGGGAGAATAGGCGCTCTCTGGCTCGCAAGGACAAAGCGTAACGTCGATGTTGAGCCTCCATGTAGACGCGCAAGCGATTCTCCAGTGGCAGGCGTGACATTGTCGCCTCTTTCCGACCTCGTTGGGGTCTGGCAACACCCCAACCATGGACTCGTTTAGCACCTGGACAAACTACCTGCCTGCAATCGTCTTGCAGCGGCTTTCCAACGCCCCAAACGCGGCTTGTGACCACATTAGGGCAACCTACCTGCCTGCAATCATGTTGCAGCGGCTGATCAACGCCGAAACTCCGACGTGTGGTCACCTCATGGCCGACAATTCTACTGTCGTCTATCTTCGGCAAACTTTCGCAGCTATTGAAGCTCGGTCTCGTGGAATTTTTGCAACCTGACTCTTGCTTAGGTGGTAGATTTTGCTTGGTCCTGAAACGAGGCGCTTCCTGACCTGTTTCATGGCACCTTCATGAGTCCGTGGCTCCCCCATCCTCTGCTGAACTGACGACTCGCATTCCTCCATAAGCCTTGGATATGAAAGATTTCACAATACCTGGCAACTTATTGGGCACAAAGTGTCCTCGATAGTCGAAGATGCAAATACCACCTTCGCCTGGACACCATTCCACCGAGAGATACTTCATGCATAGCTTTTTGCCTTTCCAGATCGGCAAAGCTGCCACTACTGCGGGGGGGGGGGGGGGGGTACTGGGATGGCTGCTGTCTGGTGGAAGTTCGTAATCTTGCGTTGGGCCTTGTGACGAAACTCCGTTTTTCGACTCGATGATGATTTCAGAGCAGCTTCCACCTTTAAACTTGTAACCCGATGCACTACTCGTGCGTAGGACTCGTTGTTGAACCGAAAACTCTTCTTCACGTCAACAGCGGCTGTCATGTCTTCCCGTACGAGGAATGATCGAAATTGTTCGAATCAGTCATCAATCCAAGCTACCAGCTCTGGTACGGCCTTTGGTCCGGACATTGACTTCGTCTTCCGCAACAAGAGCAGAAAGCGCCGGGCACTGTCGACCAGATCGGTTACTATCGGATGGTACATTTCGTTCACGAGCAATGAAAAGACGTCCAGAGCAGCCAAGATGTCTGCAATCACAGCAGCCTTCAGTGGCTCCGGAAGTTTGTTCTTGGCTGAAAAATCCGTCATGTCGTGATTGCGCAGGAATTCGCGTTCTTCACCCACGTCCATGGGGGAGAAATGCATCGATGAAAGACCTCGGAATCCAAAGTCCCAGCCAAAAAACCCTCGTGCATCTCCAGGGTGTGGCAAATAGTCAAATTCCTTCGACTTCGACTGCATAGACTCAACAAACAACTGTGAATCCAAACACCCGTACTTACCGTTGACAAGGAAACCGTGCGCCTCCACTTGCTGTCGACTTGGCTTGAATCGCGACTTGGTCTCAGGCGCTGCAGTAGCCACCAGCGAAGTAGAATTGCTTTCTCCCAGGTTAGTTTGGCGTAGAGCGATGAGTTGGTCAATATCCCGAACCATGGCTGGGTCGTCCTCGAGCCGTTGGCGAAGTGCGACGAGTCTTGACCCACCGCGGGTATCGGACGACTCCTGCCTCTCTTCACGTCCTCGCTTGGAGTGGGTCGACTTCGTAGCGTTCTATTGTCCCGCGTCGACTTCAGCCATGTCATCCTCCGAATCGTAAAGCTGCTCCAAGCGCTCTACATCCGTGCTCCTATTGATTCGGTGATCTGTATCGACGGCAGTTACCCCCTCCTTCTCCGCAAATAACGAAGTCGGCACGGTGACGCCTTGTGGATCACGCCGTTTTCCCTCGTGGTAGAAAATATAGTTCAGAATGTGATTGATCTGTAAATACTTCACCCGTGTGTCTCCCAAGTTGTACACTAGTACGACTTGCCTTTCATCCAGTGCTGCCAAGCCCGCCTTCCGGAAGATGGTGGTGGAACTCCTGCGAGCAGCCTGGCCAATCCCTTTGAAGTGGTTATGGACCATGTTGTAAATTGCCCGCATTTCTGCCGGCATAATATCGGCGACGCCACGTCGACTACAGGAGCGTAGCGCGTAGGTCGCCAGCGCCAGCTCCTGCTGCTCTTATTTTCCGTAGGGTACCTCGATTGTTCCATCCGCGAACGTCACTTGCAGCACCCCAGACTGGGTTTCATTCTTCCACGTGTAACCCACGACCATGCCGTAGTCCCAGATCTTCGGCAGTCCCTGGGGCACTCAGGCAATGCACAGCGCGCAGCCAACGTACGTGCCGATTCCGCTAAGCGCCTCCTCCTCTGCGACTGCACGCAACTCCACTTCCGAGGCGTCTCGTTCGGTCGTGAATGTTACGCCGTCACTCCACCGCCCACTCGCCACACGCACTACGTCGTAACGCCCCTTCCGCACCTCGGATGTTGTCTTGCCGTAGGCATAACCCACCGTCTCGAGAATGTGAGGCTAGAACAAAACAATCAGCTTCGGTGTGGTCATGTCTTCGAATTGTTGTCTGCTGGAAGCGTCCGAAAGCCGGATCGAAGGGTCGGGTGACTTGAGGCTATCGAGGACGGAGAAAAAGAGAAACTGAGCTCGGTTGAGCTCTCAGCCTCTTCCTAGCACCTAAACTTAGCCTAACCCTTTTAGTAACCTTCTCGCGATCCGAAAAAGAAGCCTTCCTCTTTCGACTGCAACGTCGTCGACATCTTGTCCGAGGAAGCCGAGCAAGGTAGATGGATTTCAATGAGTAATAAATAGTCCCAATTCTCGATGTGTATCGCTGGCTACCTCTGTGACAAGCTCGCCTTGAAGGCTGCACCTCGTTCGCAAGTTTGGCGAGAGATCCATGGTACGTTTCAATTGAGTTGGCAACCTGGTGCCCACAGTGAGAAGCATATCGTCCGTGCCTGCAGAGGTCATGCGTCTATTTGGCAATTTTGTCGTCGTGCAGGTCGATCACTAGTCAGCCAGAAGCTGCCGAGCTGTTGTTGGCGAGCAGTTGCGTACGACTCGTCAAGATGCATGCCGGACCGTTTTGAAGCTCTGTGATTGGTGGAAAATATGTTTACCATTCGGCATGATTAGTACGCGCAAGGAGTCAGGACACCTAGTGCACGAAAGCTCGACATTGGGAGGACTGCATTATAATATTCGGAGCATATATTATATGCCCCGCCCGAGATCCCTTGCTTCCAATCCGGTTCGTGCTGCGGTGATGCATCCGACAGATTTCTTGCTGCGTGGCTGCATGTCAGGACACAAATGGTGCAGTCTTATCTGACTTCGTCGCGCTTCAACGACATGCGTTCGTGGTCGACAAGGCAACGTTCGTTCTGATGGGAGTCAAGATGGAGTCAACGCACACCCCACAAACAACCGACGTGTGACACTTCAATCGTGTTAGCCCGAATACAGTCGGCAGCGGTGAGTCTCGTGGCGGTTTTCCGGGGCTCGCGCCAGGCAGGATACCAAAGCTGTCCTGGGCATTTTCTATGAACGGTGCAATGCAGACCAAACCAATCGCTGGCCCGCAAGCGGTTCGGTCACGGGTGGATCGAGGCTTCCTGCCACCGCACCATCTAGGCCAGCCACAAGCCGCCACCACACGGGGAATTTGGCCAAGCCAATGCGCGGCGTCGTAGTATGTGTTCGAGATTTGACATTGAAGTGCCGCGAAAAGTGACGTTCGCTGAACCCGCGCGCGGATTGGGCAAAATGCGTCTTTTTAGCCAATCCGCGCGCGGTCTCCGCAAGCGTCACGAAGTTCAGCAAAAAGGCAACATCACTGCACTCTTCCCATTTCCGAACGGAACGTGTTGAGCACAAGCCAATGCTGCAGTTCCTTGCGCCGACTGTGGGCCCCAAACTCGACGACGAAGCCGCCGAGATCGAGCGGTTCCGCGCACGCCACCGCCGCCTGCTCCGCCACCAGGCGCAGCAGGCCACGCCCAGCTCCAAGGTGGAGCCCCTGGACGTGGAGGAAGGGCGCAAGCGCAAAATCTCGGCCAATTGGCGCCACAAGCAGCAGCAGGACGACGGCCATTGGCCCGCGTCGGCCGGCACGGAGATGCTCCTGGGATTCAACGCCTTCGACGTGTCGGCCTCGCCCGAAACCTTCTACGACGAGCCGCAGCAGAGCATTTCCTTGGGTGACGCGCACACGCAGCAGCCCATGGCCGACGTGGCCAGACAGGTCGCGTCCATGGGCTTCCACTGTGCTAGTATGTGGGAGCAGAGCCTCCCCGGGCTTCGTCAGCCTGGAGGACCCATCCGACAGCTGCCGACGTTCGGACAGAGCGCCCCGTTGCGAAGTCTGTGGATGCCCCCGATGCAATTCAATACACAAACCGACCAGTGCCGATCACCACGCCACCAAGCGCAGCATTACGCGTGAGCTGGTATAACTTGTTTCCCGTTTACAGTTTGTACCATAGTCATAAAGTTTTAAAATCGACGAAACTGACCTTGTTGCGTACTGAGTTGCTGGGTATTTTTTTTTCATTTGAAAAGTACTGGTACAGTCCTTGGATGATACATGAAAAGTTTCATCATACTACAGTAGTAAAATGCACAACTTGAGTTTCGTTATTGGTTCTTGCTTAACATGCAACGTTGAAAGGAATTTGAATCCAGCAGTTCACGCGTAGTATCGATAGTAGAGCGCGCGTCGCTGTTCATCGGGAGTAGTGTAGTGCACTGGGACCTCCCATCGGCTGTTCTGACCGAGCGATGGCAACTTCCGGGCGAGCCCACCAGGCTGTGGAAGACTCTTGAATTTTTGCTCCCATAGAGTCGCACTGTTGAAGCCCATCGACGTGACCTGCTTCGCCACATGAGCCATGTTGAGCTGTCGCTGTTGGTGATTCTTCGTTGACAAATCTTTGCACTCACTTTGGGGCTCAGACTTTGCCTCAAAGAAGGCGACGTACTCGAGTTGGGCGGTCTCAGCCGTCAACACATTATTTTCATCCGGCATCTCCGAACCTTCCCGGTAGAAAGCTTCGAGCTCCAGGGCATTAATCTCGAGGAAAGGCAGAGCTTTGCTGTCCTCCGGTTCCTCCATCTCGTCGTAGAAACATTCTGGTGAAGCTGCGAAGTCGAAGGCGTTGAAGCCCAAGTGCATTTCGGTGCCAGCGGACTCGGGCCACATACCGTCGTCATGGTGGTTCATGACCAATGGTTGGTGTTGCTGCTGCTGCTTCTCGCGCCACTTGACCGGGATCTTGCGCGTTCGGCCTTCGTCCACATCCAGGTCTTCAACCTTCGAGCTGAGAGTCAGGTTCAGCTGTTGGTCGCGTCGGAGACGGCGGTGGATAACTCGGAACCTCTCAATCTCGGCTGCATCGGACGAGAGCTGCAACGGGCGTTGGAACATGTTGCAAGTGCGGAAGCAGTGCAGTTTGGAAATGAGATCGGACGTTCGAGGCGACTGCAACTGAACGTGTATCAAGGGATCCGTCACTGTGGTAACACAACGGAAAAAGCCGTACCGATTCAAGCACTTCAACGTGGCCGGAGTCTCCGATCAAATGGACCACGACGTGGCCGTAGCATCGCTGTGTATTGGCTTGTGTTCTTTCGTCTTCCGCGGTATACAGTTGGAGGAGATGACGCAACGCAGGGCTTGGCTGTCGAGCTGTGACCTAGGTGCTTGTGATCGAGCGATTGGCGTGTTCGGAACGCTGCTTACCTGCTTCGCCTGACGCGGTCTGCACGCATCAACAAATTGCTGCTGGTGACAACAACTTCGACGTGCGAAACCAGATCGTTCGTAGTGAAAGTAAATATTGACGACTGCACCTAGACGAGCAGCGCGCCAACACTCTCGATGCTCATGGCAACGGCACTGATGAGAACGATGACGTCCATCAATCAGAAGCCTGTCACGCCGGCACCTATGGTTCGTGAAAGCACGGGTGTTAGCAGTATAAATGTTGGATGGTAACGAGCGCCAAGCTTTTCCCATTGTCTTCGTTTCTTTTCAAACCCAAATGCTTGGCATCGACAACTCGCGCACAACTCATGCTCATCCCTAGACAAAGTACATGACACCAGCAAGCTTGTCACTCAAACCAGCAAGCGTGTACGTAGACCCGACATTCGACGAGGTTGAAGAGCACTCAGTCAACGTATCGGAGAGCGAACCAAGTGCATGTTCCGCTGCAAGTTGCGCATAGTAAATTGGTGGCACCATCGCGACAGATCGTGTGCAGCGAGCGTAGCTGTAACACAAGCGATACGTCAGTTCCTCAACTTGGTCTGCAGACAGTTCGTTTTCGTCAACTAGCACTGTGTACTGCGTAGGCACACTCGTTCCTTGAATCCCGGTATGTCCCATCAAGAAAAAGTTGAGCCGCTGTGGGTCAACCAGAGCTCCTGCATCAACGATCGTTCCCGGAACTGGGTTGCCGCTACGGTCTTTTTCGTTTCGACTAGCTCGCTCCGACACGAACAGGCGAACGTGGTGGTGCTTACTAGCCAGGGTGAACGTGACCTTGGGCTCATAATCCACCGCAAGCATGCGGAACGCTTTTCTCAACGCTCGCATCTAGACGGCGAGAAGCTTACAAACACCGCGAGCGACACGAACGTTGTGAATCCCGTGACAGCGGCAGGCGTAACACGCTTGATATCTATGGTACGTTTTTGAATTTGTTTCACGTGTGCGATGCAAGCACTACTAACCAGTGCAATGGTTGCTGCAGGACCAGCAAAGCGCTGCAGAATGTCATCTCCAGGGCGCGATACCAGACCAGCAACAAGCTACCGGCCTCCCTCGTTACAGAACAGCGACAGAGGTGCCAGCGTTGGTGAGTTCTTGTTCGACGAGGTGAACTTAAGTGGCTCGGAAGACGAAGGCAGCTGGCCGTCTCAAACACCTTCGATGGAGTTAATTCGTCCGAGTGGGGAGAGTGAACCCGTGCTGTTCAGTCAGTTCCCGTTGCCAACGGCAGTGCCGGTGTCGTCCGCGAGCTCGAACACTGATCTTGTTGCTCGTCCACGTCGTCTCTTCGAATGGGCATTCGGTAAAAATGCCTAACTCATCTGGTTGTGGTCGAGAGGGTCTTGCTCATGGAGAAGGTGGATTGCAAGCAGTAGGCAAGACTCCGTACTTCATAGTAAGATGCTGGTATTTGTGTTTCGATGATTTGGCTTTCGTAGGGGGCTCGAGAAGTTTGTTCATGTGGAAATTGGCATGTCAAAAGATGACCAGCTAAGAACAATGATGAATGTCACGCAGAGCGTGACCGATCGCCTGCGCGAATCGACTTTCAGTGATATTTTGTTGGAGCTCATTGCGCTCTCAAACTAGAGGATGCGTAGGCTTGAGATACCGAACGCCGCGTCTTGCTCCTCCACGCGTGGGAAAAGCTCAGCTCGCATGACATCGTCCAGCGCTCTTAGTGCCCGACTAGCGTGGAAAACCACCACTCGATCCCGGTCGACACGCGCAACATGCTTCAGCGTGTGATACAGCGGTGACAGTTGATCCGGCATGAGCTCCAGCATCTTCCAGCCAAGCAGTTCCACGAGATATCGCAGCACAAATACCGCTCCACGACGCACCGCAACCACGCGTTGTTGGCGCTCTTCCTCTTGGTGTTTCCTCAATTTTTGCTGCTCATCGTCCTCCGTAGTATCACTGCCAGCAGAGTTCGGTCGACGCTTAGCTTCAAGCTCGAGTTCTAACTGCAAGACGCCGAAGACACACGTCAGGACGTCGAGAAGGAACGGCTGTAGTCCCCACTGCAGCAGCGCGCAAACTTCCGCTAGGTTTGACAAACAGCTTGCCCGCAGCGTAGCAGCTGCAAGTAGCTCCGCCTCACTTTCAGGTTCGCTGTCTGGAAGTTGAGATTCTGATTTCGCTGCTCCTCCCTCTTCTGCGCTTGGCACCTCTTGAATAAGTTGGAGACGCTTGCTTGCCTCTTTCTGAATCAACTTAGCATGTTTTCTCTTGGAGGGAGGAGGGCGGATACAATCCAGATAAGCATACACAAACAGCTTCGAAAACTTCGGAAGTGTCTCTCCACACCGCTTGGCTGAGAACAACAGTGCTTCACTTAGCTTGATACGGGATTCCAGTGACTTGTTCGGGTCACGTACGGCCTTCACCAGAACAGGAATGGCCACGTCGGGATGTGCATCTGCTAGAGCTGACAGACCCTGTACGGCTGCAAGAAACACGTAGCTTTCGGGGTCGTGCAAATGAAGCAGGAAAACACGAGCTAGAGCATGCACCCGCGGTGTCCACTCTGTATCGCGTGCGTGACCATGACTTTGACGAACTAGGTTTGTCAGTGAAACCACGCCGCGCGCGCGGAGAGGCACCAATTGGCTTGACAAATCTTGTTTGGCCTCCCGAAGAACTTCGTCAAATGTTTGCTCGCCCTCTTTGACCGTGCTTGCACCTGTGGCTTCCGTAGCACCGCGGCTTAAAATTTGTGCACGCGCATTGCTTGAGAGCTCGGCAACTTCGGGTCGCGGGTGACGAGATAAAACTTCCAACACTGGCAGCATTGCACGAAGTTGCTGCTCTTCCAGATCGCTGCGACGGGAAGAACCGGCCTCCAGAATTGTCATCACTACACCCAAGCAAATTGCCAGGATTTCGTCGCCTTCTTCCTCTTCTTCGGCATCTTGTGCTTGTGTTACACTGTTGTCGTGCAGCTCTTGGTCCACAAGCTTGCTCGTAGGCGCGTTGTACGTCTCTAAAACTGTTCCAATGCACTGCAAAACTGTGACAGCACTGCGCAGCACAGATGGTCCTAAGCACTCAATAAGAGCTAATAGCAGCATCAGCACCATTTCGACACCTTCAGCGCTAGTGGGGCTTTTCATGGGCTCGTACAATGACAGTGGCGACGTCGCTTCTTCCTTTTTGTCGATTAACTCGATGGTTCCTCCTTCGCCGTGCTTTCGGACATGCATATACGTAAGCAACAGTGACGAAAAGAGGTTGCCCACCACTTCCGAGTTTTCCAGCTCCTTGTCACCTAGAAGCTCAACCAGCGGCATTATCAACGTCTTCAATGGTTCAGTGGCGTCTTCGTCATCACCTACCAATGATGAAGGAGCTTTAACAAGCCGAAGCGCTATACCACCTCCACCACCGGCACAAAATTGTCGAAGCGGTCTCCATGATTCTTGGGCATAATTCCGCTCATACCCGCAGGCAGTTAAGATTGGTTGGAGCGGCAACGTTACCGGTAGCACAGACACTTGAAGAAGCAGTGCAGCACTGGAACATGAGCGAATCCACGCGGTGAGCAGCGCTCGCAGCGGTGTCGCCAGAAAACTTTTACTTGTAGCGGCAAATGCATACATGTGCAAGAGCGGACGGACCAACGGAGCGAGAGCCTGTAAAAACCGCTGGGAAGGAGGTGGGCCACAAAGTAATAACCGAGCGATCCCTACGCAGTGCATCAGATCCTCCTCGGTTGTGGCCCCAGCATCCGAGCGGGTATCCTCATAGATCAGAAGTGGGTGGAATAGCATCGACAAAATTTGTGTATCAAACAATGTCGGGTGGCGTGTTGCAAGCTGATCAGCCAACAGCGCTGCCATCTCACCAAGCAGTTTGCTGCTGGTATTTCCTTTCTCAGGCGTGACTGCCGCAAACAATAGTTCACGTACTTGGGTGCACAAAGCGGTCGCGTACTTTTCAGGTTCCTCACCACTTGGACACTGACAGATGAGCATGGCAACCTGCATTCTAGCCTGCGTGTTTCCCTCTTCCACTGCTCCAAGCAGCATTTCAATCGTCGCAACAATACCTCCGTCTTCCATCAGCAACCGTGACAATAAGTTGCCACATCGCGCCTTAAACCGCTGGCCCACTGCCTGCTCGTTCGCTGCAGGTGTAGCCTGGCCCAATGCTGCCCGCAGGCTACTCATACTCATTCGTAGTGGCAGCACACGCAGCACCATCTCTCGCAACCGAATAAACTCCGTTTGTGTTGGCGTTGGTGTCTCCGTATCCATCGCAACCTCTCCAAACACAAGCAGAGCTAAAAGCTCCACCACGTACTTGGGCAGAAGAATCGGCTGAAACTGCGGCAGCGACAGCAGCTGCAGCAACGCCTGCGTGATTCCCAGCAACTCGTTCGTCGCCTTTTCACTCTCAGCATCCCCACTGTATCCTCGATATCCCCACGCCAAGACCTCCTTGGAAACTGCAGTCACCACAGCTCAGTCAGTACCGGTCCCCCTCACAGCCACCACCAACGCCTCTTACTCTCCAATGTGCGAGTAGCTCGTCTCTTCTCAATGGGCAGCAACACCCCCGCAGCTACTCGAGGGTAGGCGCCCCAGCAGAAGAGCAGCTCCACTGCCGCCTGCAGCACCGAATAATCCCGCAGACTCAGCAGACCCGCGGGTGCCTTGGGCTTCTCCGCTTCTCTAGGGGTCGGTGGCCCCATTTGCTTCCTCTCCTGAGCCTCCAGCGCGTCCAGACGCGTCATACAGAGGCTCAAACGCTGGAAATTCGGCACGAGGCCGCGCTGCCAGGCTTCGTCGTGCCATTGGACGCTTCGTTGCGTCTCGGAGGACCCGCACAGCCCACGCACGGCCGCCACGACGTCGCGGTGGACGCTGTCGACGTCCTCCGTCGTCTCAATGACCCGCAGAGCGTCCACAAACACGCGCAGCGAGCGCATGAGCGCCTGCTGCTGCTGCACCTCGGCGTCCACCATTGACCAGCAAAAAATGACAATAGCGGATTACGCAAATTTGGTGGCAGCAATATTTGTGTTAAGCGAATTTGATTGAAGACGCCTGACACAGACATTCGGTCCACCTGAGTCGTCTACGAGTGTTTGAGCACCAGCAGCGCTGTCATGATGAAGATCATGACGAGCAGCAAGCCGATGCATTTCATGGGGCGGCTGTTCTTCTGCGTCTGCTCGGCTTTCTCCAGCTCCTCGATTCCCTTCTCGGTCTGCTCCACCACCTGCTCCATGTTGTAGTCGATGCGGTCGAGGATCGTGCCCTGGTCGATGACGAGCACGGCTAGTTCCTTAAATATTGTAGCCAGCTCCGTGATGGACGTGGCGATGCGTTGGATCTCCTGGTCGCGCTCGTTGATAACGTCCTCGGCGATCTCGACCTCCGTGACCTGAGCCTGTGTGAATCCCTGCAGCAAGTCCAGACAAGCATCACACTTGTCAGTTCGTGCACGTGACCTCTTCTAAACTCGGCTAACTCACCGTATCTCCTCCACCGCGCCGTTTCTGCTTGGCATCGTTTTCCGAGAGGAAGTCAAACTCGACCGGACCCTCTTTCTGGTTCTTGACGCGCGCGAGGTACGTCTTCTGCGACTTGCGGAAGTCACCGGACAGCGTCTGCAGCTGCGTCGCCAGCGCTCTGTTCAGCATATCAACAAAAAGCATCAACAACGTTCCTTAGCTACACCCACGTACCCACCAGCACTGTGGACGCACCGCTGCACATTCTGCCTCGTCTTGGCGTCAGCCGCCGAGAAGTCGCCGTTCCGGTCGCTCTGCGCCATCCGCCGCAGCCCCTTCTCGGCGCTGCGGAACTCGTCCGTGATCTCCTGCGTGACGTGGTCGATCTCCTGCTCGTACTTGGACTCGGAGCCGTCGAAGCGCACCATGAGGCGGCTCGTGTGCAGCTTGTTGAGCTTCTCCACTGACATAGGCAGCAACCCCGTGGTCAACCCGCATACCAGCCTATTCAACGCAGTGGCAAGTCCCACTCACTCCTCTCCTTGATGCGGGCCACGTGCTGGTTCGTGCCGTTCACGACGTCCACCCACCCGGGGGCGATGGCGACGCTCGTGGCCTCCTGGTCCGCGCTCGTCATGAGCGCATTGCCCTCCTCGCGGTGGCTCACGATGTTCTTGCGCCGCAGCACCTTGGCCTTCTCGTCCGCACGCAGCTGCAGGAACTGGCGCGTCACGTCTCGCGTCGCCATGGCCGTCTCTTATTCCTGCGCTTCAAGCTACACTTCCGCTTCAGTCGTATCGGGAATTTCTACTGCATCTCGCTGTATTTTTAGGGACGGGTGTGGCGCACACAATAATGTGTACGAGTGGATACTTTCGTGGTTGAAGTGCCGGATCACTTGCAAATCTCCCCATTGGCAGGCATGTGGGGGCAGAAACTTGTTGGCAGTGCGCTAGTATCGGTAATCCTAGCCGTGCATTGCATCTACGCATCGACAGCTTCGCTCGTCCCGCTCGACCGATGGACGTTCCGCTCCGCCAATGGCTCCATCCGCGTGCACAACGCGTTGGTACCGGGCACCTCGCACGTCCACTTGATGGAGGCAGGGATCCTGGGCGACCCGTACTACCGCTTCAACGAGAGGGAGTACCGGTGGGTGGCGCAGGAGACGTGGGTCTACGAGACGCAGGTGATGCTGCCCAGTGACGCAGTCCGGACGAGGGCGAAGCTCGAGTTCGAGACACTGGACGGAGTGGCTAGAGTCACCGTCAATGGGGAGCAGGTTGCAACTACGGCGAACTCTTTTGTGCCGTACAGGATCGACGTTGGGGCAGTGCTGGTGACTGGGGTGAACCAGATCCAAGTGGTGTTTGAGCCGGTGACGCAGTATGCTAGACAGCAGGCGGACAACTACCCGTACTTCGTCCCGGCGACGGAGAACTTCAATACGTGGACGGAGCCGACGCGGCGGTCGTTTGTCCGGAAGGCAGGGTCGGACTTCGGCTGGGACTGGGGCCCGGCGTATGTGACGTCGGGAATTGCAGGCTCGGTGTATTTGGAGATCGAGGAACCGGTGGTGAAGCTGAGAGACGTGCACGTTGTTCACGTGTTTCCGGGTGGGAAGGGGGATCTCTCCGTGGTGGATGTCACGGTCAGTGTGACGCTGGATGGCGGCAAAACGAAGCATGAAAGTGTCACGTTTGAGCTGTTCGTAAATGAGAAGAAAGAGGGCGCGGTGACGACGACGATACCCAAGGATTGGGCGGACGACGCGGCAATTGAACTCTCGTAAGGGGCTTGTGCGGGCACTGCTTCGGTTTGTAATTTGCTATCCTAACGAGATCTCTTCATGTGTGGCTGTAGGTTCCGACTGGAGAATCCGAGGCTTTGGTGGCCTGCCGGTTATGGCGAGGCCTACCTGTACGATTTGCGGGTGGATGCGTGGAACGCGAATTTCAAGTCGTCTCTTTCTCACAAGGGCGGCATTCGCCACGTGGAGCTTGTTCAGGATGATACAGCTGCCGGCAACGTGACGGGGAAAACGTTCTACTTCAAAATTAATAATGTGCCTGTCTTCATCAAAGGCGCTAACTGGATCCCAAGTGACTCGTTCCCCACGCGCACCAAGACCCCTGCAGTGCGGCACTTGCTGGAAAGCGTGCGTGCTGCAAACATGAACATGGTGCGTGAGTATTGTTTTGTGAACAAAAGTTGCGTACAATTGCTGATTGTGCTCATTGTTTTTGTAGGTTCGTGTCTGGGGCGGTGGGCGATATGAATCCGATCTGTTTTACTCCGAGTGCGATCGACTTGGCATCTTGGTGTGGCAAGAGCTCATGTTTGCTTGTGGAATGTACCCCCGTGACACCGCCTTCCTCCAGAATGCGCTGGAAGAGGTGGTATTTCAAGTTTCTCGGCTGCGCAAGTACACCAGCATCGCAATCTGGGGTGCAAACAACGAGAACGAGAACATGATGGAGCAGTTTGTCGAAGCCCCGATTTTTCCACCGGGAACGACCTTCAACCGCGACATCGCAGTTGTCGATTTCACGAAGCTGTTTGTTGAACTCATCCACCCGACCATCGTTGCAATGGATTCTACTCGGCCGTTCGTGGATACCTCTCCGTCTAATGGTTTGTATTCGGTCGATCCTTACGTCAAACGTTGGGGTCCTACGAACGGAGTCGCGTATGGGTGAGTACTTGTCGCCTTCTCCTATTGAAACTCGCAAACTAGGATCTGATCGTCCGCTGTGTATCTTGTTGCAGCGATGTTCACTTCTACGACTATAACAACGATTGCCAAGACTACCAAATGTACCCGCGCGCTCGCTTCATCTCCGAGTTTGGTTTTCAGAGCTGGCCTTCCGCCGCATCGCTCCGTGACGTAAGCTCCAAAGAGGATTGGGAGTCCTTTCAATCGTTTTGGCGGTTCCTGAAGTACCGTGAAAGGCACGAGAACGGCACGACGCAAATGCTCACGCAGTTGAATCGCCGCTTTCACGTCCCATTCCCGTTTCGCAACGAGAAGTGGCTCAGCGAAGGGTCTGGCGCGCAAAGTGATGAAGCTTTCGGCTTCAGCATCAGCAAGCGGATCGAGTCGTATCTGTACCTGACACAGATCCAGCAGTCCCTGTGCTACCAAACTGCCATCCAGACTTGGCGACGCGGAAAGAATGCGGAGCTCGGTATGACCATGGGCATTCTGTACTGGCAACTCAGCGACATTTGGCAAGGTAGCAGTTGGTCCAGCATCGAGTACTCTGGTCGATGGAAAAGCCTGCACTACGTGGCCAAGCGGGAGTTTGCTCCGTTTATCCTTTCAATTCACCAACAGGGCGACGGCAAAGCCGTGCAAGTGTACGGCGTGAGCGATGTGAACGAAGATGTGAACGTGGACGTCGTGTTTGAGCTCCGGCGAACGGTTTGTGGTACTCTTGTCAAGTCCATCGACCGCCAGGCCATCCCAGTAGCTGCACTGGTAAGCATACTGTGAAGGAATTCGTAGGTGCCGAACTAACACCTCCTTGTGCTTGTTCAGGAGAGCCGCGCGATCGAGAAGCTCGAGATCGACACATTACTAGACCACGACTCCACGTCTTGTCACCACCGATCGTGCTTCTTGTACGTCCGGTGTGTTGCAAAGAGTGCGGCCACTTCGAACGCTGTTGCCGCCTGCGAGGACACGCACCACTTCTTCGCGCCTTACAAGCGCCTCAACCTGGGCTGGGGCGAGGTGACCGCACACTCGGTCGTAAAGACGGAGGCGGACAGCACCGTCGGGTTCAGTGTCAAGCTCGTGGCCTCGGACTTTGCCGCGCTGTTCGTAGAGGTGGACGCGCCGGGCGTACTCGGCTACTGGAGCTCCAACTCGTTCCTGATGCTGGGCAACGAGACCAAGACGCTGGTTTTCACGCTGGCGAGCGGCGGCGAAGCGGAGAAACTCTCGGCCGACGCGTTCTCGCATCTGCTCCGTGTGAATTGGCTACAGAAGAGCTACGACAACTCGGTCGGCGCAGTCATGTAGCAATGTAGCAATGCCGTTTTCTGTTCGCTTTTCGTCAGCTTCAAGATCGGGATCGTGACTTGGCTCCAGTATGAGACAGGGCTGTGTAGAAAACACCGCTTTTGTGTCCTTTGTTATCAGCTGTCCAACGCCCTCAAGAGAACCCGGCCCGGTCTCCAAGCCATTCCTCCATTTTCCTGCTCCATGACGGACGCGGCCGAGCGTCGCGCGCAGCTCCGCAGCCTCAACGACTCGCTCGTGCGCGGCTCGCTGTCCCGCCA
>JAHWLE010000487.1:0-22030 GCA_024679135.1 Phytophthora foliorum | reverse complement strand
CAAATGCCGTGGAAGCCGAGGTGTACCCCGTTCTCAATGTCGCTCAGCGTCGACCGCAGACCAATGAAACCCATCGCCAAAGCCGACAGACCGATCGTCGCCGCCAACATATACACCATGATCGACTCGCGCTTGTACTTCTTCACGAAGAAACCCACGCACTTCAAGCCGCAGAATCCGCCCACGAAACCCACGAACGCGAACCAAGCCATGTAGTCGAACTGGAATTCACCGGGGAACTGGCCGTTGATGGCGAACTGCAGTGTCGTGGATGAAGCCGTGAAGAGGATCATGAAACTAGCGGTGGCAGATTGCACAGCCGGTAGGACTCCTGCTTCGAGCATGATGGGACCCTTGACCATGCCACCGCCAATGCCCAATAGCCCGGCAGCGATGCCTGCAATCGTGCAGACTGACGGGAACAGCACGACACGCCTCCTGATCCAGTGGATGTCACCTGATGCCTGCAATCGTGCAGACTGACGGGAACAGCACGACACGCCTCCTGATCCAGTGGATGTCACCATCGACAAATGTGTAGTTACTGACGACCTTGAAGCGGTTAATCAATCGAAGACGGTAGCCAATGTACAGCGAAATCGCCACGAGGACTGTCAGTGGCATCAGTGTAAGAACCCAGTAGTTCGACGAATCGCATGCCACACCGATTGCACTGGGAGCTCCGTGACCGCCGCGGAGAATTGACTGCAGTAGAATGATGAGCCACGAGACAACTAGGGGCCAAATGTACTCGAACGGAAGAACCGGGGCTTCGCGGCCCTTAATGGTACCGCGTCTCTGGGCCTTCTCATCGTCATCCGAAGGGAACGTGCCAAAGCGACGATTGTCACCCACGAGAGGATCAGAGCTCGTTGGTTTGCGCACAAAAAGTGGTGGAAGGGAACGGAAGTCCTCCTCGTCTTCCTCTCGAATCAGACGCGCTTTGCGGCTCCTACGAGTCTTCTCAAGCCATCGACGAGCGGCGATCTCCACGTCGAACCGCTACAATTGACAAGCAGCACAACCCTGTCAGTGCTCCACTCGATGGAGCAGGGATCAAAACTTCACTGTTACAAGGCCTACCCGATAAATTGACCACTGTCGGCCACGGCCACCTCCATTCGGACCTCCTTCCAATGTAGACTTGATGAGCGCTAGCTGCAATTTGGATTCCTTGTCTTTCCACGGCCACCTCCATTCGGACCTCCTTCCAATGTAGACTTGATGAGCGCTAGCTGCAATTTGGATTCCTTGTCTTGGATCTAGAGGTGTTAACAGTGAGGATACACCAGTCTGTGAGTTCTCGCAGTGTTCGTAACAATTGAGATTGACACTATACAAACCTTGTTGCCCTTCAAGATGGTCTTATACGTGATGAAGGATAGAAGCGTCATTAGCAGCACGAGGATCAACCAATTCGGGAAAATGTGGTTCAGCATCACACCAAACACGGTGCCGATGAGCGTTGTCGGCTCCATGAGCCCAACGAGACCGAAATCGATGAGGGGGCGATTCCTGTTCACTGACCATTCAAGCAACAGCTAGTCAGTCCGTACTCCACGACAGAAAACACCAGGGTGTTTATACAGAAGCAAGTGTACTCACGTGGGTGCTTGCGTCGAAAGTTGACGACGTACATGGCGACGGCGCTGCCAAAAATCGTCACTTTCGACAGCGGGATGGCGTGCTTCGGGTTGAGACCGGCAAAAATGTACATGGGGACCAGCAGACCTCCGCCACCAATCCCTCCACCGGCACCCAACGCCGTGCAGGTGAAGGCGATGAACGTAGTCAATAGATCATTGTACGTGAATGGAGCGAACAGGTCCTTCTCCACGCAGTAGGCAGCCTTCACGGTCTCTCCAGTGGCTGTCAGTCCGTACTGCGGTTCCGTCTCTCTTGTCGCCTCGTTCACAACTTCCACGACCTGGCAGCGGTACGCCACGTCCCCGGGATGGTCATTGCAGTCGTTGGCTGTGGGTCGGCAGTACTCGCACTTGCTACCAAAGTCCACAAAAATGTTAGTGTTGGTGTCAAGCCTCAAGTGCCGATGAAGTTCCCCACCCTTCGATGCAGGCGAGCGCTGGGACGTAGCCACAGTCGGTTCGTTTGTTGCATGCCAGTCCGACGGCGTCGTAGAATGGCGCGTGCTCGAGATCAGTTGGTGTTGTCGCGCTCGCTGTGGCCTGCAGCGCCAATAGTAGCAGCAGCCAATTCCTCATTCCCGAAAGGATTGGTGGTGTTGAAGTTTTCCTGGTGGTGCAAAAGCCGATGTGGTCAAAATTAGGAGATGGGGGTCACCTGCGTTGGGTAACGGTGCTTCAGCCTGTGGCTCCTCACTTGACCATGCCATGAAAAGCTCATGAGACCAATTAGGGATCTGTGCGTAGTGGCGTCATGTCTGACAAGCATGAGATGCCCACAAGGGTCTCCACGTCACGGAAGGGCAGGTTTTCGACCGACCCGACTAAGATGGACGTCTCCGCACTCGAACGTGTCCGTCCAGCACCACACTGTAGTCATTTGCGTGTTTGTCACTTCTGAAGCAGCACCGGAAGCGGTTCGAACAAGTTTTCCAAGTGATTTTGACTTTTGTGCTGGTGATTTGAATCGAGTACAACCCTGAGGCATATCTGGCCCTCGTGCTCTATAGGACACCATGGGACTTCATCTACATGCGGCGAGAGGTTCAAATGTATTGGACGAACAAGCCTGAACATCTATCTAGTGGCCGCCCGGTGCTCGCGCTGCGCTTCGATGTGAAGTATCCGGACACCTCATTCGTTGTCACAAATGCCGTTGAAGCCAAGGTGCACCCCCTTCTCGATGTCGCGCATCGTCGACCGGAGACCAATGATGCCCATGGCGAGCGCTGAAAGACCGATCGTCGCCGCCAAGAGGTACACCATAATCGACTCGCGCTTGTACTTTTTCACCAAATACGCCACCACTTTCTGGCCGCAGAAGCCACCGATGCAGCCGATGAGAGCGAACCACGCCATGTAGTCGTACTGACGCTCGCCCGGGAACTGGCCATTGATGGCGAACTGCAACGTTGTCGACGACGACGTGAAGAGAATCATGAAGTTGGCAGTCGCCGACTGCACAGGGGGCAGAATCCCCATCTCGAGCATGATCGGGCCCTTCACCATGCCACCTCCGATGCCCAACAAACCAGCAGCGACACCGGCCATTGTACACAACGTCGGGAAAACGAGAATACGGTGCTTGATCCAGTGAATGTCGCCCTCGACGAACGGGTAGTCGCAGAGAACTTTGAGGCGGTTCAGCAGACGCAGCTGGTACCCCACCCAGAGCGTAATTGCTACCAGGATCAACAACGGCAGGAACGTGAGCATCCAGTAGTCTGCAGAGTTGCAAGTGATTCCGACAATACTGGGAGCTCCGTGGCCACCGCGAAGCATCGACTGCACCAGCACGACAAGCCAGGAGATGACCAGCGGAATAATGTACTTCAGCGGGAACAACCGCATCTCGCGCTGCTCAATAGCATTACGTCTCTCCAGCATTTGATCGTCATCCGACACGAAGGTGCCAAAATCGTGCTTATCAAGTCCGCCCAGCAGAGCGTCGGAGCTCGATGGCTGGTTCTCGCGGAGTGGGGGCAGCGACTGAAAATCTTCCTCGTCTTGAAGCCTAATGTCATGCAATTTCTTGTTGCGGCGCGTTTTCTCTAGCCACCGGTGTGCAGCAACTTCGACATCGAAACGCTGTTGATATAAAAGTTTATCCATGAGGTTGCGTTAGTGAAAGCACAAATAGTGCAGCAAGCATGCGTACAGACCCGATAGATTGACCACTGGCGTCCGCGACCTCCACCGTCAGGGCCGCCCTTGAGCACCGACTTGACGACAGTAAGCTGGTGATTCGACTCTTTCTCCTGAATCTACACGAGCCAAGCAGAATTGTGGTTAAAAAACTGTTGGAACCGACGCAGTGAACAAGCTGAATCGCACCTTGTTCCCCTTCAGAACCGTTTTGTAAGTGATGTACGACAGCAGGGAGACAAGAAGAACCAAGATGAGCCAGTCCGGGAACATGTGGTTCATCATCACGCCGAAGATGGCGCCGATAAGTGTCGTGGGCTCCATGATCCCCGCGACTTGGTAGTTGATCAGCGGCAGCTTCGCGTTGGCTGGTAAAATGCATCGGCGGAAAATACAACACCACATTAGTGCCAATCCCAATGGTAAACCACCACACTTCAAGTGCGTCACGTGCTCGGGTGCTTGCGGTTAAAGTTAAAGAAGTAGGCCGACATTGCGTTGCCGAAGATGGTGGCCTTGGACAGCGGGATGGCGTGCTTGGGGCTGAGACCGTAGAAGAAGATGTACATGGGCACCAGCAGCCCTCCTCCCCCCACACCGCAGCCCGAGCCGAGTGCTGTGCTCACAAAGGCAATGACCGTGGCCACCACATCCTTCCACGTGAAGGGGTCGAACAGGTTCTTCTCGATGCAGAAGGCGACGGCCACCGCCTCTCCGAGCGAGTTGAGCGCCAACTGCGTCTGCATTTCTCCTGTAGCTTCGTCCCGCGTCTCCGCCACTTGGCAGCGCTTGGAGCCGTCGTCACTGCAGTCGTCCGCATCAGGACGACAGTATTCGCACGTGCTGCAATGGACGAGAAGGCGAGATAAGCAGTTATGATACATTGTCAGATTTGATGCACAAACATACCCAGAGACGCAGGCCAATGCGGGTACGTAGCCGCAGTCGGTCCCTTGAGAGCACTCGATCCCCACGCTGTCGTGGAAAAGCGCGTCATTGGCGTAGGAGACCGAGGCCAGGCAGGCCACAGCCAGCAACAAGAAGCTCCTCATACTGGAGGAGGAATGCAAAGTGAGCTGCTCGCCGTCTGCTTCAGATCAGAAAACGACTTGGTTTTAGTATGGGCTCATGTTTACCCACGTCTGTGACATGGCACTGTTTACGACAAAACGATATGATTGGCGGAAAAGGAACAGAGGACCCGAAAGGACGCGAGCCACGAACATGGCTACATTCCGTCCGTTGAGTCCCTGGTGCTGGTGCACTTAGGATGCCGCTGTTCGATGCCATTGAGAGCGATGTCACGGCCTTCTTTGTGTCGCAAGGAACGGTCTTTGACTCGCTGGTGAAGGCTTTCATGGACCGCATGACCGCCGTCGAGTCCCACGTGGAGCTGCTGCGCTCGGACGTGACCCACAACTTCAACTTGGTGAACCAACGGATCGACGCCAATTCAGTTGCTGCTGCAGAAGTTGCAGCGACGGCTGCAACTGCCGCAACTTCTGCGGCATTGGCGGCTCTCCCGGTGCCAGTGGCTGAGTACGCGTCGGATTCTCCGCCTGTTGTCGCGACTGTCGTGGATCCTGGCAGGAACGACGAGCTTGAATACTACGTCATGACACTATCGCGGCAACTGAATATGGTGCTGGAGGTGCTCTTCCAGCCGCATGGGAGTAACAACGTGGTGGAGGTCGTGCAGGCCAAGCAGACGCAGATGCTCTCGATTTCGGACGTGCTGACGGAGAACGAGGCCATCCTCATGCAGCTGGCAGCTCAGCACGAAGAGTTGAAGCTCCAGCACATCGATACTGAAGCAATTGAATCGACTGGCAGTGATTTGCTGGCAGCGCCAACCGATGTGGAACCTGTAGGCACAGTCTTGAATTCCACTCAGAATCCAACACCAACCGATAAACCTCGCAAAACGACTGTCGTCTCAAGTGACCCCATATCGACCGATCACTCTCGGCTGCAAGAGCCAGCAAAGGAGGTGAACAGTGTTGAAATGCGGACAGATCCACCTAAAGATGCCCACACGCCACAAAATCCTTCCAACATCCAGAAGCCTGACCCCAGCAGTTCACCTTCAGCAAACGCGGAAGCAGATGGAAATGTTTCGCTCCCAGTGGGACAGCAAGAGGCTTTGGCTGCTGAAGCGCAGCCTAGCCGACAACTTGGATCGTTTAGGGAAGTGGTTGAGACGATCAGTCCTCATCTAGATGCTTCGCCATTGACCAAGAAAGAGGTAGTAGTTAGAACTGTTAACAGCTCACCCGACAACCAGAGCAGTACACATGCACTCGATCAACTCGATGAAGATGACGACGATGACGAGGAAAGAGATCAAATGCCTGCTTCATTCCGAACACAGCCATCACACCCGGAGAGTCATCGGCATCGAACGAAAAGCTTCTTCCGCAATTGCCAGGACCTGCAGCTCCTAGAAGAAGAAAGACTACGCGAGCAGCGCCGTCGTGAAGAGGAGCTCATGCGCCGGATGCACGAGCTTCTCTTTCAATCGCGATCTCATATTCAGCATGAGAACATGGAGGTGTGGCGACAGCAACAGGATGAGGTATCGCAGAACCAGCAGACATTGATTTTCCATCTCCAGGGTCAACTCCAGGAGCAGATGCACGTCCAGCAGCAGCGAGAGAAAGAATGGCGACGCCTGCAGGAAGAACAGCGCCAAACGGAGACAGCAACCATACACCACGAGGTCGACCGAAAGTTGGAGATGTTCAACAGCCTCATGGTTGCTGCACAAGCTATACAGGGTCACGAGATCGCTCAAGTGGTCCAACTGGTAAGCGATATCGAGAAGCGATTTGTGTCTTCGGACGCTTTGGAAGCAGCACGTGTAGTATGGTTGAAGACAGCGGCTGACAACTGCGTCTACGGAGCAAACCCGGACACACTCACACTTCTTTTGCGGGATCTCCAGGCCTTCCAGACCAAGCTGAATTCCCACCCCGTCAAATCGCCTGCTATTTCATCGCTTCATGAAGCTGTTGATCGCGCGGTTCAATTACTGCAACAGCCTGTGTCTTCAACCACTGATTTGGTGAAGGGTTCCGAGCAGGAGAGCACCATGTACACCCTTCGGCAACTCCTTGCGAAAGTTGATTCACTGTCCCGGTCTGCAGCTACAGAACACGAGGACTACCCACTACCTGGCATCGAATTCCTGGTTGAAATGATTCACCGAATGGAGCTGGGCACGGCAAATCTGCTGGACGCCGTTGATTTCCAGCAGGAACACTTCCAACAGACTCTGCTACAGCAGCAAGGCGGTCTTGAAAAGCTTCAGAAAGAGCTCTGGAGGCAACAAGAAGTCGAGAAGGCACTCAGGACCCAGCTGAGTGCATGCCCAAGCAAAGAAGACACGTTGCGTCTGGTTCAGGAACTTCATGATCAGGTTCGTTCGGTGGCGCTTAACCTCAAGAGAGAAGTGGCCTTATCCTTTGTCTCGCTCTCGTCCTTACCCACGCTTCACATTTGCATCGTAGATCAGAGCTACCACGGCGGACTCTGCATCAAGAATGCTGGATACTGTTGATGATCTCAAGTATCGAATGGCAGGCCTCCCGAACTCTCAGATGCTTGAGCAGCTAGCGATCGACTTTTACGCCAAGACTGACCAAATCACCCAAGAGCTAGACACGACTGCGGGGAAGCTCGCGCACGATTTAAGGCAAAAAGCCGATCGGGCCGAGGTTGATCGCTTGCAGAGGTCATCATTACTACGAGCACGAGATAACGACATGACGCTTGCTAACATTTGTGTGTTGCTGCAGTCTCCTCGAATCCGGCAACGGGACAAATGCACCTCCTGCATCCCTCACCAAGTCACCACTGCGGTGTTTGTCATGTGACCAGCACCTCCCATTTGCTCAGGCTCCTCATGACGATAGTGCCCATCCTGAGCTCGCCTCCAACCCAGGATCCCCCACCACTCAGCGACCTGGATCACCTCCCCGCTCTCCACCGAGTTCTCCACCGCGCCCCATTGTATATCACAATCAGCAACAGCCTCAACATCTATGGCCTTATCCGAACCAGCAACAATCTGCCTACCCGCAGCGTGTAGGAGTTTACGATGATCTCGGGATCAATGTGGGTCTTCTTGAAGAGTTGTTTACAGCGTCAACATCAGCACTGGAGAGGCGACGGCGACAGCGGCAACGCCTGCAGCTGCAGCTTCTCAGTCCTCAGGCAGAGTACGACAGTGCTTGGAGTATTCGCAACCCCACCTTTTTAAACATCGACGATGGTCGAAACCGCATTCCGCTCCGGAAGACACAGCTTTCCGACCAGGTAATTTACGGTCCTGCCATCACTCCTGGTGCATTCAAGAAGAAATCATTCGCCCGCCCCGACGAGTAAGTTGATCGGTCCTACAGAAATCGACGACATCGTAACTTTACCAATCTCACCTGATGTGGTGCTTTGTAGGGGTCGAAACGAGCGACCGAAGACTGCTGCACTTCCAGAACGAAGACCGGGAGGTGAAATCATAACACGTACCTCGTCGTCAACTGTACGTGCAAGTTCGAACTCTTCTACCCCGTCTCAATCCGTAACTCAACGAATGGTTTGTTCTCTGTTGACAGGTGATCGTGCGCCCATTTGCAGAACTCGCCGACAAACGCCTGCAAAAACGATAAACAAAAAACACACCACATGTAGAAATCAACGACCGGTCCATTGTGTGCCTCTCCTTCCTTAGTCTCGCTGATTTCTTAGACATCCAGTGTAAATTTCACCTTTCGTTCAGGCCCAGCGTGCGTGCTGTGGAGGCCCTTTCCGGTACTTGGCGCTTTGCGCGTAGGAGTTTCATACACCGAAGATGTTAGAGGCTCTAGGTATTCATCTTCACTGTCACTCATGCCGTAGATTTCATCCAACCGCCTTGATGTCAGCTGATTGATTTTGTGCGTCAATGGTCGGACAGATAATTCCTGAACCAAAACAGCTCCATGATTGCCAGCAATACCAAGCTCCGAGTTTGCGACTGGTATGCTAGCTGCGCTATTATCTAGCGTTGCTGATGTTAGCGATGTTCCATTGGCGGTCGATAGAATTGGCTTGAGAGATGGCGCACTCGTTTCAGTGGGTCCATAATACCGCGAAGACGGTACTGGAATCCGATCCATGACCAGTCTTCCACCACGGCCAATACGCCCGCGGCACCGATATTTTGGCGGTTGCTGAAAAATCGCCGCCATCAGCCGGGGTGGGGAGAGAGGGTATGAAGGATACACTGGACCGCTCAACTCTCGCGGTGAGCCGTCCGTATCGGTCTCGTCCTCCATCACGAAGTTTGCAGATGTGTCGTACTCCATGAATGTCGGCGCGATTTGCGGTCCTTCAACGGCAGCTCCCGAAGCCTTTCCTGCATCCGCTCTTGCCTTTGAATCACCCGACGCACCAAACACAGCGCCATCTCCTGCCACGCTGCCGTTCTCTCCATCGCGGTGTTTCTTCTTCTTTTTCTTCTTCTTCTTGTGGCGTTCGCGCTCTCCATCCACAGGAATCACGGGTTTGCGCACAAGCGCATTCGGGTCACGATGCGTGAGCTCGTACTCGGCCTGGCGGCGAATCTCGTCCAAAAAGTCCAGCTGCAATCGCTTTGCCCGCTCTCGCCGTCGCACAAGGTCCAACAGACGCCGCACTCGTTCAAAATCGACACGCAGCTGCTGCAGTTTGCGGAACCCTTCGAGGTCGTTCTTGCGGTGCTTCCGGAGCTTGTAGCGCTCCTTCTCTCGGGGTCGGAAGACCGAGTGCGGGTTCGTGTCATTGAGCGGCGTCTGCGGCCAGAAGCGCCGCAGCAGCGGACGCCGCAGCTTCTGGCGCTTGGCGGCCCAGTACGCGTACACGTCGCACGTGACGCGGTTCAACGGCGTCTTGTGCATGCCCAGCCGCTTGGCAAAGACGTCCTCGGCCTCGGCCTGCGTCATGACGTTGGGGTTCAGCAGCGCCGACGCCTTCTCGAGGGCGTCCAGCATCTGGGCGAAGCGGTCCTGTGAGACTTGATAGCGGGGATCTCCATCCACTCCGTACTTGGGATGGCGTCGCAGCCAGCGCATATCTTCCAGGTCCAGGTCCACTTCGACGTCCTGCGGCTCAGGACCTAAAGCTTCGGATCCTGCAGCGTCCTCATCTCGGGGCAGGGCCTGGAACCGCACGTAGGACGTGGGCGCTTCAAAATCTGCAGGAACGGAAATGTCGTAGGTCGGCACCGACAGGATCACGGGGATTGGGATGTCCTTCTTCCTGCGCTTGGCTTGGTTCCCGGCCTGCTGACGCGCTTCCAGAGTCTAAAATTTAGAATTAGAACGAGGTCAAATTTGATGAGCCTTTTTTTTCTTATGTACAAATAAGAAATTATGAGAGTTTTTTTTAAATATGATATTCCGCACCACTACGAGCTGCTGGAACGTCGCGTGCGGCTGGGAGCCGCCCCCCGCGCCGTCGTCGTCCGCGTCCAGGTCCTCCTCCGAGCGGATGATGCGCATGCGCGCGTGCACATCGATCTGCCGCGGCCGCAGACTCGAGCGCCGCATATTGTATCCCCAATTCGGAAAATTGCATACAACAGGGGGCTGTCCGTACAAATCCCTAGATTTTTAATTTGGTCCAGGTCGTCCCATAATAACGAATCCACATTTTCGAAAACAAGTGTAGCCATGTTGAGACTTTTTAGTAGGCTTCGAGATGGATTTCGAGTCTGCCTGCGACCTTGTCGTTGTTCATGAGCAGCAGCTTGTGATCGAGTGAGTGGCCGAGAGGAATGTACGGAAACGGCATCATTCCCACGGCAATCCGCTCGCTGTACATGAAAAAAAAATAAAAAATGTTAGCATCATTAGGGACTTTTGTGGTTGAAGTTGTACGTACTCGAGAGTGGTGACAACACCGGAATGCTTGAGGATGAAAACCAAAGTGCACGTCATCGTGTTCTCGGGAGTGAGAGCCAATTCGAATACCTGACCATGCCATGTTGGAACTTGCCCGCCTCCCGGGTGCACTGACGTCTGCAATTGAGCGAGTATCTCGCCGTTGCTACGAACCAGTCGACAGATGCAGTACGGGTTCTGGCGTCGGTACTTGAGCACGCGACGAAGGCCAGTGGCGCACATCATTTGTAGGCGGTAGAGCTGCAGGGAAGACACTGGTGGGAGTGGGGCTGGTCGAGGTGAAATTGGCGGAAGTGCGGCCTTGACACCGCTAAGGACGGGTCCGAGGGGTTGACAGACGATAGGCGACGGTCGGTTTGGCGGGTCTTCGGTGATCATGACGGAACTGTTCACACATAAAGCAGCGGCGGGACCAGAGAAACTCGAAACGGGGTCGATCGAGTCAACAGGTTTCTCTGCTACTACTGCACCATCGACAGCGTTCATTCGCGAGTCGTTTAACGCCAGAAGTTTAGACACAGAGATGACTTCCTCGCGCACTGTCCACGCAGAACCATTTGTTCTAGTTGGACGCCGTTCCACTACAGGACAAGGTGGCTCTGGTTCATGACGAGCTAGAAAAGGGCTGATATCATCGCTGCTTGGCATAGCCATTCTTGAACTCGGAGCGTGCTCTAACGCAGGTAAAATCTCAACCTTTCGCTGAAGAACTTCTTCTCCAGACGTCCATACAGGAACTCCAGTCTTTGTTTGTCGACGTGGTGCTTCAGGTAGGACCTCACTTCGGACTTCACTCTGCTCGACTGTGACGGGCACTAGGGTGTTTGCGGCGAAGTATGCAGTGATGTCAGCAAGACCTCGACGGTAAATCTCAACCGGGACATGTGACAATACTACCATCCCGATATCGCGCTGGACTGCCCACTCCTTGACAAGCTGGAGTCGGCTAAGAAGTTGTTCCTGGTGCTCAGATTTGCTAGTCACGAGATCTATGTGCGGTGGTGTAGCCTTGTGGCTCATGAGAGTATGGCACACATCGATCAAGTCTTCTTCTTCGTCACAACCATCTTTAAAGTCCCACTGCTGAAGTGCTCTTTCCAGCGGTGTGCGGTTTTCCTGGTGCAAGCAAGCACTAGTTAGGTGCGGAGTAGATCCGTGTTAAGTTTTATCACATCGTACCCTGTCCAATGCATTCACATCCGCCCCGTGTTCGACCAATCCATTGACAAAACTCGCGTTCCATTTCTCAGCGTGCACATGCAGTGGTGAATCACCTTTCGAGTCCTTGATATTAACATCACCTCCTCTTCGAAGGAGAAAATTGTAGATAGCGTCGGAAGTCGGTTCGAACAACACGGTCATTGTCTAATAATTCACAACCGAGCAGACGATCAAATTTCGAGCCATGCTTTAAAGAGTGCAACATAACGTACAACTTTGTTGGAGCCTGTGGTGATGGCGTACTTCCGATCAACATTTGCACCTCGTTTCAGCAGTAATGTTACCAGCTCAAGATTTTTGCGTGCTACAGCAGCTCGAAGAGGAGGCGGGCTCTACCAGAACAACCACTACAGTTAGCAATCACGGCTTGTCGATCAGATTCATCAGCGAGATCATTCTACCTCATCTTGCTTTGATCCATTCACTTCAGCTCCATTGCCCAACAAAACCTTCACCAAATCGACATTCTGTTTGTCCACTGCATGATAAAGCAGACCACTTTTTGCCTCCTGAACCAGCAAAAGAAAATCACCAAGTCAGTACTTGCTCGAGTTGAATCAGACTCATTACTTTTGATGTCCTACGCGATCGGGGCGCCCGTTTGGGCTCGTTCCTGTCTTGACAACGGCGTTGATAACATGAGCATTTGCTCCCGCCTGGATCAACTTGGCCAATTCTTCAGCGTTGCCGCGTTGCACAGCTTGCAGGGCCTTGTAGGCCAGCAGCTCTGGTGGCTGCTGCGCCCCCTGCATTTCTCAAGAGCAATTTGACTTCAGGTCAAATTGTTCTCTCGGAACACGTTGTATGTCGAGACAGATGCAAGACCTGAGCCTTCTTCAATTCTTAGCTCAGAGTTGAAGACGTGGATCTCGGTAAAGTTGGTGCGAGTGAGTTGGTCGATAAAAGTTTTTCATTGCTAGACCACTATTCTTATCAAAGCGTGTTCGTGCTCACTTCCACACCTCGAAATACCGTCTCGCTCGCAACCTGGTGTGAAACCAACGCTGCGTCTCAATGCTTGATTTGGCTTGGTTTGCTTCCCGCTTGCATTATCCATTTCAAGATGGACAAGGCGCCAGATCCTTCTGAAAAGGATTTTTTGGCGAAGAAAGCTCTTCAAGCCATTCGTATCGGAAATGGAGAGGAGCTTCGCAAGCTTTTACTTGCTGGCGCTGACCCTAATGTGGCACCGACGAGCGGAATAAAAAATGTGCGCGACTTTTACTATGATATTATGGTGACTGCAACTAACGGCTTCATTATATGATGTTCACACCGTGAAGGACGCGTCAAATACCTTGCTTTACCACGCAGTCGCCAAACAAGATGTTAGCTTGGTCAACATCCTGCTAGATCAGGGTGCCAATGTCAACGGCTCGAAATCGGAGGTTGAGAACTTTTTGAGTCATTTTGCTCCTTCGTACTAGTAGAATTTACGCCAGTGTTCGTTGCAGGGTTTTCTTCCTTTACGAGCAGCTGTGGTTCGCAACAACGCAGCGCTGATAGAACTACTTCTGTCACGAGGAGCTGACGTAAATCACCGCTACACTATTGTGACGGGGAACCGCAAGGAGGTGAGTGCAGTTTACAGTACCGATGCTGCTCTACTTGAAACGAATGCTCACGCTACCGGTGTTCGGTTTTAGACGAAAACTGTCCTGTTTGAGACAGCCACGAGCAACACATATGAGTTGTTGCTTAAATATGGGGCTGATGTCCACGCTGAAAACTCGTGGCATGAAACACCACTTCATTTCCAAGCCTACCACTGGAGTTCACGCCTCGTTCGTGCGTTGATTTCTTCGGGGGCTGACGTGAACGCTATGAACAAGGTAAGACGCTTAAATAGGACGACAATCTGGCAGACAACTCGTACTAACAAGACTCTGTCTTGTCATGCAGAAAAATACCACCCCGTTGGACAACGCAATTTTCCGGAAACCTAGCCAACGCAAATCCGACGACGAAGAGTTTCTGGAAGTCTGCCGGATTCTATTGAGAAACAAAGCAGTCGTATCCTGGTCTGACCCAGATCTACATTTTCAGTCAAAAGGCAAATCTGACGTAGAACCGAACACGATTAAGGCACGTTTACAGCTCGTTCACGAGTGGAATTCCCTACGAAATGAGGGGAGCACGTCTTTCAAGCTGCCTATCGAAGTGTTTCGCCGTGGTGCACTCGACATTACCGCGTACTATACGGCTTTGAGTCGAGGTGGGCGAGGCCGTGACAGCATCATACCGAAGCCTGACCCCGCTAAAACCAAGTTGGGTTTCAAAGTGCTCCGAGGTGGTAAGCATGGGCACTCGCAACGCGGAGAAAAAGTTAGCTTCCTCATGGCTGCACCAATGACTAGGCGAGGTGGTTCCCCAATTACAGCAGCTTGTATGCCTCCTGCTATGAATACCGCAGATTCATCTTCCGATTCATCCTCCGACAGTGAATTCGTTGATGATAACCCTGAGAATAGCCCCATACGACATGGTTCAGGTAGTAGTGACACGACTACATTCGAACAAGGAGTAAAGTCCGGTACCCAATCTAAAATCATTGGGGGTGGATGCAAGAATCCCGAGCGTAGTCAGCGAGTTATTTCAAACCGCCCAGAGTCTGAAAACCTGCTATATCGTTGCAAGGTATGCGTCGTTGGGCCAAGCCGATGGGGGAAAACGAGTTTCATCAAGAGTTTTACCAGCGGAGCTCCCACACTCGAGTCGATGGATGTTCGTACCATCGGAATTGACTTGTTCCCATGGAGCTTCGAAGTCGAGACGGAGGCTGGTGACTGCGAGTACCAAGTCTCGTTCTGGGATTTCGCAGGCCAGGAAGAGTATCGAGCTGCACACACCCTATTTTATTCTTCTCGAACGCTCTACGTGCTGTGCATCAACCTTGACCGCTACCATAAAGCGCTCACAGCAGCTTCCGACTCGATGGATCAAACCGTTGATGATCGCATGATGGATGCGTTTGCAGAAATGCACATTTTTAGGTGGGTGCGCATGATTTGTGCTCACCACCCTCAAGCAGAGTTTGTCTTCTTGGGCACGAAAGCCGACCTCATTCATCATGACCGCCACAAAATCACCGCCATCCAACAAGATATTGTGGCCCGCTTCAAGTCCACCATTCGGAGAATGAAGGACCGGGTGCAGCGTGCGATGCAAGAACTGGAAGATGCCAGGTTTGAGATTCAGGACAACAATGCCGGTGCTGAAACACCTGAGCTCGATGATCAGATCGCTAGCTGCGAGCAGATTCTCCGCAAACAACCAGGGCTTCTCTCCGACGAGCTGATTGTTTTTTCGAGTGCCGACTTGAAAGACGAAAGTATCGCTCGAGGAAAGTTGAAAGCTCTGCTTATGATGAGTGGCAGCTCAGTTTTGCTGCCTCCAAGTTACGCTGAGCTACTGAAGCATGCTCAGCAGCGATATGTGTCCGGCCAAAAGCACTTGCCGTCTTTTCAAGAAAAAGTTGACGCAGCATTCGTGTCGGTGAGCGAGTTCCTTGAGTCGGTCGTCTGCTCATCAAAACTTATCATACCTGAGAAGGAAATGCTCTCCGCGTTGCATTTACTGCATGACACAGGCGACGTCTTATGGTTCGATGGTGTATCGGATGTTCGGCCAATGCGAGAGAGGCTCTTCTTGGATCCCATGCTTGTAATCGAGTTCATTCGTCAAATAGTCAACCACAACGTGGATGCCAAGGCATCCGTGAACGGCTACGTAAGCCACTCGCAACTCCAATCGCTACCCTTCTGGAAGGACGTTAGCTCAAGTACAATTCAGCAGTTGAAGGAATTGCTGCTTCATCTCAACCTTGCCTACTCGGCCGGGAAGTCGAAAAAGATGGCGTGGAACTCAGACTTGATCATACCTGTTTATTGGAATCGAGCTCCAGAAGCTACAAATTCAACCGGCAGCAAAACATTCCCAACAGAAGAGGACCAGTCTGTTGGTTTAGTTGAGTGCGTTCGATGGGAGTACTCATTCGAACCTGCCATTCCTGAAAACCTCTTTGAGAAACTGGCTGTGGCTACGTATTCGCCCTTGCTTCGATCGGAGCGAAAATACGGTGGGTCTAGCTTCATTGATAAGGTGGTAAATGAGTACAGTACCCGTGTCGCCAAAGAAGACGACACGGCAAATTTCTCAGCACAGGAAGCTGTGGACGCCATCGTTTCTGTACTAAGTGTTAGTGTTGCTGCCCAAGATCGGACACTTGCGTGGAAACAGCTTGTATGGTACTGCATGAATCTCGAGAGTTTGCTCAAGACATATCCGGGCTTGCTAGTGACGCGCTGCACAATGAATCAACGTGGTCAGCGGTTCAATGTTGACCAGCTTCTTAGTGATCAAGAACACTTCATGCAGCTAAATATTTGCACACATCAGGAGTTTCTGCCAGCGGATATGGAATGGTACACCAACAGAAATCGCCACCAAAAGCTTTTTACCGACACTTCGACGGCACATTCTGCTTCAGTTGTACCCGGTGAGAATGCTCTAGCTGCTGAAATGGCTCTACTTCGTCAGGATGTTCACATGCTTGCGACCACCGTGGATAGACAATTTCAGCTGAACGGGGAGCATATCGATGCCGCTGTAGACGCCATAAAGCGTTCTCAGATCTCGTTATTCTCGGGGATGCAGAACAAAGCGAAATTTCCTTCGCTCTGGACACTTGAGTACCAAGGTTTTGACAGCGAAGGTAGCATGGCTTCCAGCCTTGTGACTTCCCTACAGAAAAAAGTGACAACGACGGTTGTCGTAAGATTCCGAAGTGATCTCTCAGGAAAGTGTTATCATGATCCGATCACCATCCCCGCCGCAAGAGAAGTATTTTCACGTTTTGGAAAATTCCTGAAGGTACGTTGGATCAGCACGGAGCACCATAGGCTTGTCTAACAGGAAATCTCTCTGTTATAGGTCGGATTAACCTTGCTTTCCGCCGCTGCCCCGGATTTCTGTGGGAAGGACGTCCTCGGGATCATTACCGATGGTACGTGCTTCTCAAGATCTTGCTTGTGGAGGCGAGAACAATGTATTGCTAAGTATTGAATGTTTCACTGCAGAATGCAAGAGGCAGATTGACAGGAGCATGGAATTCCACGAAGTTTTGCATCGTGCTGGTGTCTCTGACAATCCAGCAGCATGCTCTCAGCAGATGGAAAATAACCGAGATCTCAGCCCCTACGAAGTCTTGACGTTGCTTAGCTGCCTGTTGAGGCTACACGACCAAGACTTTCAGCCAGATAACATTTCTCAGCTTTCAGGTCTGGTCTGCGGCGTTGTTGTGAAGACTACTGAATACATTTGGGCTTCTCGCGACGAGATTTTGAAGCACGGAAAGGATATCATTCTGGCTGTTGACTATTCAAAGCGATCAACAAAGGATAACCCGACGAGTACTACAGAGAAACCTGACATGGGTGCCCTACCTACAGTCGAGACACTACCACCAGTACGAACGGAGACGCTGACACCGACAATACCAACTTCGTCGGAGCGATGCTCTTCAATTATCTCCAGCGCCAAAGTGAATTCGTCTGAACTTCAGGCTGAAGACAGCGTGGCAAATAAGGGAGTGCTTCAAACTATGAGGCGTCGACTATCGTCATCGAAAGCAGCAGTTCCGACTGCAGAAGTGCAGCGATTCATGCTAAAGATCATCGGAGCCAAAGGACTACATGGAAGTCGCAAGCAAAGCCCATACTGCATCTGCCGCTTCGAGGCACCTAGTGGTGCGACTTTGCTTCAGGTTCAAACCTCCCCCCATTCCAATAGCGGGCAAAATCCATCGTGGAGCTCGCAGCTTTTTGAGGTGGCATTACCTGCAGAGGCAGCACGCGATGCAAGAATACTGTTCACGATCAAGCATGGAAATGCAATGACCACCTCGCGAATTGGTCAAGGAAGTACGAGTTTCGTGATTCTGAAACCTGGCCAATCCACTACCCAAGAGATTGGCTTGACGAAAAAGGACAAACCTGCAGGAATGCTCGAGTATTCCCTGGAAGCGTTCGCTTAAGAAGAGCTCGTTGCCGAAGTAGAAAGTACCAAAAACTAAGCGAAACTACATATTCCAAACCTCACAACTTTTGTTTGCCATAGTGGCGAGACTATTGCCAATACTTCAAGCCAGCGGCATAAGTGTACAGCAATGAGTTGCGAGTAAAAATATGCTGTATAGCGTGGGGAACCCACCAGCATCTCAATTTATGTTTTCATCCAGGTGATAAACCTTTTGACCAATTTCTTCTCACTGAGAAGTTCTCAGCACGCACCACAATTGGTAGGATGATTACCGAGCGTTGCCACTGAAATTTTGATGTCTGGAGTGGTGGGAGCCGCTGAGGTGTTGGGACTGTTACTTTGGGCTGAGACTTGCTGCAGCAAATCTGGGCCTGACAACCTCGTGCAATCAAAGTCAACTCTTAGTCCAGCTCAGTCTCAGATCTCGGAGTTAAAAGTTCACTTTCGTGCTCAACCACTTGAACATGATGTGGGAATGAATTTCAGAATACCATTGTTTTGGGCGACAAATACCCTGCTGTAGTCGCCAAGCAAAGTACTACGATGATTCAAACGCTACTGGAACAGGGGGTTGATGCCAAAGAGCCCAACGCTCAGGTAGGTTCAGCTAGATTCATGTGAAGGCCACTGATATCAAGCTTTATTGCAGGATTTCCCTCGTCTTCAGACTGCGGTTATTTGCAACAATGCAGCACTAATAAAGCTGCTGCGTGGTGCAGATGTAAATCGTCTCTACACGGCGGTGACAGGGGATCACAAAGAGGTGCGTGAAAGTTTTCACCATTTGTCGCCAAACAGGAAAACGCATCACACCTCTCGAGACTGCCGTTGTTCTCGAAGAATCTTTCGCTATCTGTCACCGGTACCTTGGACAACTACAAGTGCATATTTCCAATCCAAAACATGGTAGGTTTGATTTTCACAAATGGTCCAGACGGAATTGCGGAATTCTTCGTGCAGACAACTCAAACGACTGGAAACGCGGCCGATCAAGATGTGACGAGCGTGATTTAAGAAGAAAATAAAACACTAAGCATAATGATGTTCCAGTGCTGCGCTGAATATCTTGGTGAAACTGCAGAAACGAAAGGTTCCCCGACGTATGCGTCGTTGGGGGGGAAGGATGTGTTTTCAAGAGCTTCACCAACCTCGAGCTTGAATCGTCATCCACTTCAACACCATTTCTGATTTTCTTCTGTTCCTGTCGCTGGTTTGCGTCATCCGATATAATGCCTGGTTTGCGTCATCCGATTTAATGACTTAATCCCGCGACACATAAGTATGCCCTTCATAGGGTACTGCTATTAGTTATGTTAGATATCAATGCAGCGTCATTTGATGCATACAAAGCATTGAAAAGCAGTTGAAAAGCGGTCGTTAAAAATAGATCCGTTTCGACTTGAGATGTACTGAGGATGGATGTCAAAAAAAGAGGGGGTGTACATCAGTTATTGGAGGTATGACTTTTTACGACTTTTTACGAGTTGTAAAAAGCGGCGCCTCGTTTGAATGGAGCGGCGGCTTCCTGCCATTGTGCTATTTGCCAAAAAGTCAACATGGGTCGCCGTCCTGCCAAGTGTTACCGTTTCCAGAACAAGAAGCCGTTCATTAAGTCGCGCTTCTGCCGTGGTGTGCCCGACCCGAAGATCCGCATCTACGATGTGGGCAACAAGAAGGCATCGGTGGACGCCTTCCCCTTCGTGGCCCACTTGGTGTCGGACGAGAAGGAGCAGCTGTCGTCGGAGGCTCTGGAGGCCGCCCGTATCGCCGCTAACCGGTACCTGACCAAGTACTGCGGCAAGGACAACTTCCACATGCGCATCCGTTGCCACCCCTTCCAGGTGCTGCGTATCAACAAGATGCTTTCGTGCGCTGGTGCCGATAGACTGCAGACCGGTATGCGTCACGCCTACGGTAAGCCCGCCGGTGTGGCCGCCCGTGTGGCCATCGGCCAGCCCATTATCTCGGTGCGCTCCAAGGACAACTTCGGCCCCTCGGTCGTGGAGGCTCTGCGTCGTGCCAAGTTCAAATTCCCGGGCCGCCAGAAAGTGCTGGGCTCCAAGAAGTGGGGCTTCACCAAGTACGAGCGCGAGGTGTACGCCGAGATGCGCGCCAACGGCTCGCTCAAGCTGGACGGCAACCACGAAAAGTACAGCCCCAACCACGGCCCGCTCAAGCTGTAAGCAGGTCGCTTCGTATCGATGGACGGGGACGACTTCGGCCGGTGGTTGTAGGCTGCTAACGCTATAAATTACGACTTTGGGTGGTGCAATGAGAACTTCTTTGTTGATTTACCCACAGCGGTTCCTCTATTGTTCCGCTTGTCTACCTTCAGGACTCGGACGGGAGGTCCTCGAAGCCCACGGGCTGGCCGATGTCTGTATGAGTGAGCGCCATGGCCTTGAAGATGGTGCCCATCTGCTCGGGCTCCACGAGACGCTCGTAGGACGAGAAGAGGTCCTCTTGCACCTTCTCCGACTCGGTGTTCTGTAGCAGCATCGCGAGGCGGTGCTCGATGCCCATGTTCTTGAGGAACATGCCCTGCCCCACGGGACCGGAGCTCTTGACCTTGGACTCGGCGGTGGCGAACCGCCGCAGCGTGGCAAAGTCCACGTCAATACTCAAGTCGACATCGCCCGGTTCACGCAGCACGCTCACGAACTCGTGGTTCTTGATGCCACGCAGACTGAGCTCCGACGGGTGGTCGTAGCCGTAGTCTATAATCAGCGCACCCCCACCAGACTGCGAGATGCGCTTGGCCATGTCCTGCACCAGCGCAATGCTCACCGGCGAAATCTCGATGTTGTCGCCGACTTGGGCTTGCGCCGTGCGCACAGGAGTGCCCGTCACATCCGCTACGTCCAGGCGCTGAACCACCGAGCCTTGCATCTTCTTGAGGTCCTCGACGCCCGAGATATGGGTCTCAGCCACGTGCGACAGAGCCTGCGTAGGGTCAAAGAGCTTCTCGCGTCCGATGTACACGCGCGTCGCCGGCGTCGGGCCAGGCGACAGCACGAAGCGGAAGTGGTCACCGCCGTCTTCATAGTCAACGTCAACAAGGCGCTCGCACCAGCCACTATAATACCACAGTACAACATCAATCACCACCTCCACAATCCTTCACAAAGAGAATGCCAAACGTACCGGTCCGTGTACTCGAACTGGTGCGCCGGCAGCGCGTCGAAAAGCTCCTGCGCGATCATCAAACTCGGTCCATGCGGCACGTTTGCAAAGTCCGCGTGCCAGCGAACGGTAGGTCCGTTATCAGGCAACCGCATCGTGTTCGCGGGCGCCGTTTTGTCGTCGATCGGCTCGCACTTGAGCGTCTCCTGCTGAATCTTCTGCATCGCTGGCAGATGGCACCACCAACACGCACCGTTAAACACGTCCGCTCAACACCCCTACTCTGCACAATCGCAGCTTGTACCTGGACTAATATCCACCATGTGGATCTCAATGGCCTCGTAGAAGGGCGGGAAGGACTTGGCTGCACGCAGGAAGTCGCTCATGAGGGAGCCTCGTCCGGGGCCCATTTCCACGATCTTGACGTGGCTGGGCGCGCCCATTTGCTGCCAGGTGGCTACACACCAGACTGCAATGAGCTCTCCGAACATCTGACTGATTTCTGGCGCTGTGGTGAAGTCTCCCTGGCTGCCGAACACGTCCTTCTTCATGTAGTAGCCGTGGTCCGGGTGGCTCAGCGCGCGCGTCATGAACTCGGCCACCGTGAGCGGCCCTTTGACCTCGATCATGGAGCGCAGCACGTGCACCAGCGAATTCTCCTTGCTTTTACCCTGCGGCAGGTCCACGGGCGACTGACTGCCGCTCGGCTGCTTGAGCGCGGAGCGGTCCACTTGGATGGACAGGAACTTGTCCTTGTCCTCGGGCTGCTGCTGCTGCCACTTGGCCGCCTGCGCCGCCACCTTCGCGTCCTTGGAGGCGCTCGAGAACGTCGCAGCGGGGGCAGACGCCCATGCACGGCGGACCCATCGACGAGTTGATACACTCCGCATCTTTGCTGGTTGTGCACCTGCGGCTGGGATGGAAAACTGTTAAGGTTCG
>JAHWLE010000486.1:0-22086 GCA_024679135.1 Phytophthora foliorum | reverse complement strand
TCCCGCCCCGTCGACGCCGCGCGCGCCGCCTCTGCGGAGACGCAGCAGCAACAGGAACGCCAAGGAGACGAGGTCGTCGTGCTCAAGGACGGGGCCTACGTGATCCCGCCCATGCCCGCCAAGTACCGCGCGTTCTTGCAGGCCCGCAAGAGCATCTACCGCGAGATCGCACACATGCACAAGCTCACAGGCAACAGCGTGAGCGGGGAACGCATCGGCAGCGGCCACGAGAACGTGCTGCAGCTCTACGACGTGCTGGAGCTCGTGCAGCCCTCCAAGTCGACGATTTTCCTCGTGCTCGAGCTCGCGGCCGGCGGAGAACTCTTCGACCGCATAAGAGGAGACGCCGGCGTGGACGAACACGTGGCGCGCACGTACTTTACGCAGCTCCTCGCGGGCGTGCGCTACTGCCACCAGCTCGGCATCGTGCACCGAGACCTCAAGCCCGAGAACCTGCTGCTGAGCGACGCGGACGTGCTCAAGATCGCCGACTTTGGCCTATCCGCCCACTTTATCGCGGCCGTGAGCAGCGGAGCTGATCAGGACAACCACGGCGACGGGGGACGGACCAACCTCATGGCGCCCTCGCGCTTCCGCCGACTCAACTCGATCGTGGGCTCGCCGCACTACGTGGCGCCCGAGGTGCTGCAGAACGCGCGCTACGGCTACGACGGTCGCAAAGCCGACATGTGGAGCAGCGGCGTCATCCTCTACGGACTGCTGGTGGGCGCGCTCCCCTTCGGCCGCGACCTGGCCACGTGCCCGCGGTATCTTAAGTTTAGCGAGTGGCTGCGGTCGCTACCCACGGACCCGCACACAGGCAAGCTGCTGTTCGACACCAACTTGTTCCAGGCCGGAGGCAGCGCCGCTGGCTCGAGCGAACCGTCGCCGACGCATCCAAGCTTCCATGCGACGCCGCCGATGCTGGGCCTCATGCTCAACGGCTCTAATATGCTTTGGAGCCAAAGCCAAGCCGCCGGAGCCTGCTCGCCATCTGCAGGCGGCAACAGTCCGTTCTCAAGTGACGCCGGTATGCTCAAGTCGGGAGCTGCTGGTGCTGGTGGCGCCCAGTCGCGTCGTCCCGTGGTGTTCCCGACGTGGTTCTTCCCGTCGACATTATCACCCCACGCAGTGTTCCTGCTGGCGTCCCTGCTGCACTCCGACCCGAGCAAGCGCATCTCGTGCGAGGAAGCCTGCAAGGCTATGTGGGTCCTCGATGCGTAGGCGCACGACACTACCTCATGCCTTGTTCCAGACATGTGTATTCATCCAAACAACACCAAGTACTCTAGATGCATATCGACTCAAGCGATCGTACCAAATAATATGTATTTGAATATTCTCCGTCGCCGCTCATGTGGCTGCTGCGTTCCGTAGGCCACATGAGCGGCTGCCAGTCTTTCCTGTAGCTGAGCCTGGAACAATTGCGGCATATATTCGTGCTCCAGCTTGGTATTCGCGCGCACTTTTCAACATTTCGCGTCGCCTTCAGGACAAGAGCACAGTGCATAAATCCACCCAGCCTGCGCCACGACTTCTGCAACGAAGAGTCCAAGGTGAGATACGATTACGGTTCTCGGGAACAAGCTGCATGAAGCGGTTGGTATTTCGAATAGATGAAGGAGTGTGTGTCGCTGAAGTGCGAAGTGGCTCCAGAGCACCATTGCAGCAACATATCCGTCAAACCAGTTATCCTCCACGCTCTCGTCGCTCAAACATCATGGAGCTGGTTCGTTCGTCAGGCTCGTTTCGAGGAATGACCCGTACCTGGATGCCTTTGGTATGAAAGCGGAACCGGATACGGAGAAGATGGATACTCGCGTGATTGGTTCACCAGAAGTGCAGTTCGGCAATGTGTCCGACCGACCATCGGGTAGACAATGGAATTTGAGGGGCAAGCAATTCGTGGATGGGGCTACTCTTCGTAACCGAGGAATCGTGAAGCATCGGCGAACACAACGTTAAGAACTTTGTTTCCAATTTGTTGATGCTGGCAGATAAATCTGGTCTAACAATTGAGGACAGCGACCCAACTCTCGTCCACCTGGATCTCTACCATGGCGCACAGGTTGAGGAGTTCATGGCATTGTGTTTTAATAAACGACGACCACGTCACAAGGGAGCACCGCAGCTCATTATGGTGATCAAGCAGAGAAAGGAAATTGGATGCTACAGTGATACTTCAAGTATCAAGCGCATAGGTTCCGAGCCAGTGCGTCCTGGGTGGACACGCTCTCCGCCGTACTCCGCTGTACTGGTCGAGCGTAGGCTTGAAAATGAACAAGAAACAAGGAGGCAAAAACTGGGAGTAGAGTTCCTACGAGGATCATCAGAGCGAATGTGGAGGACCTACATCCTGGGAGCCATTTATTGTAGGCTCAATGGATCGATTCTCCTCTTGGTATTTTGCACGAGTGACTGCACAGAATTCTTCAAGCGACATCCAACAGTTGCCAGCTATGATGCGTGAGCTCTTCCTTGCTTTCTACAAGACCACAAGTCGCAAGCCGGAACGAATAACATATTATCGCAACGGCTAAGGGAGGGGCAAGTGCTTGGCGTTTTGCAAGCGAAGATGTGTTTGCTGCGCAAGGCATTTACATTGCTATCAGGTGGCTACAATCCTTGCTTTTTCTCAATTCCCTAGCGAGGGTGATCGCAAAGGAAATGGACTCCCAAGAATGGTGATTGATACGGGGCTTGTGGGTCCACACAGTTTTGACTTCTACTTGTCGGCATCCAGGGTACGAGTGAGACTTGCCACTACACCGTCTTTCATGAACAAAATGTTGGCGGACGATGTGCAAGCGACTGACCTACCACCTTTGCGCGTTGTACTCGCTCGGTGTCAATTATCACACCCGTTTACTACCCGCGCTTGTTTGCTCACCGCGCCCGATATTTCCTGGATGAAGTTTCCGGCGATGAAGCTGGCCCAATTTCCACCAACCTCGAGTTCGCACGTGTGCACGAAGTGGTCAAGGACTCGATGTTTTCTGTCGGAGTTGCAATGAGCTATAAGGTTGGTGCTAATGGACGCTGAGACGACTAAAACTTGGATTCTTGTGATACCTTGGAGGTTGTAGACGTAAAGATGCTGGGAAGTCTCTCTTGGAGGAGTGGTTGGGACTGGACAAAACGACAGATGTCCATGACGTTCACGTGTTTGAGCTTCGGGTGATCCTTTCGGAACTTGGCACTCACGGCGTTCAGCTGCGCCTCCGTGAACCCCATCTGAAGCGATATGAAGATAGCGTCGAGCTGGACAACAGGAAGACTCAAGACGGTGGCGGCGTCTACCTTCTTCTTCTTGCCAGAGTTTGAGACCACGTCTTCAAACGCGACAGACATTCTGTTGTACAGAGATAGCTGTTGAACCTCTTCAGCTTTGGCGGCAGCTATTTTGTACTCGAGTCGAAGTCGCGTCACCTTCCGCGTGGCATTTCGACGACGATAGCGTGCCTGGATCGTCCGTGCAGCTGCGAGTCTATTGGCAACGTCCTGCTCAGCCTCCAGGGCCATTCGTCTCGCTCGATCATCGTCCTCGGCCTGTTTGGACTGCCACCGTCGGAATCGTGCAAAGGCGTCGAACTGCTCTTCGACACCAGCATCTTCCATCTTTGTGAATGCCTTTCGGCTACGAGGAGTGAGTTTGGCGCGCTCGATGCGTCTCCGTCGGTCAAGCATGTTCTGGAAGATCTCCATTGTGCCTTTGCGTTGTGGTGCCAAGGCCAACGCGAGAAGATAGTGCGTCGTGGCTTTGTCGTACTGCTCGTATAGCCACTGAATGCAAGCTGCGTAGTTGATGTGCGCTTCAGCGTCGTCAGGATTCTGCAGTATTGCCTGGCGGAAGAAGCCGAGGAACGCTACCTTGTACTTGACGAGTGTCGGGTCTGCTATCTTGCCGCGTAGGATCATCTCCTCCACAAGCGTTGTGTCCTCTTCCTGTCTGATGTATAGGAAGATGCCGTACGAGAAGAGGACAAACGGTATATCGGGTCCTCGCTGTGCCATGACACGCATGAGTCTCCCGTACAGTGGTCGCGCCCGATCGTAGTCATGGACGATTGTGTGCAAGTACAACACGTAGTTGCCCATTTTAGCCAAGTTCGTTGGATCCTCCAGGTATTCTCGCTCGCACGTTTTCATCAACCGGACAGCACGCAAGACCATTTGGAATGAAATTCGTGCAACGCGTGCTCGCCACAGTGTCTGCAGAGTTTGTGCAGCTTGTTGCATCATCTCCGTATAACCCCAACGCCCCAGTTGTCGCCGATTTTCAAAGGCCTCGTGGTCGTGCTCAATCCAGGGTGGAGGTTTCTGCCAGCTACACGCACGAGTGACTTGATGGCTGTAGAACAGTACACCTGGGAAATCTGCGCGCGCCTCCATCTCATCCCAAACCTTGAATGAACACACCACCGTTGCTCGCTTACGAAGTGCTTCCCAGTCAAAGTATCCCTTGGGGCCAAGTCGCTGGATAACTTTCTCGCGATACCCAAGTAGCCGGCCCTTGTAGCCACGGAATACGCGCTGAATTTCACGGGCTGCAAGTCTGCGTTTGAGATGTACTTGACGCTGAGCTCGAAGACCTCGCGCTTCTCGCTTCCTCGTTAGATGACCGAGGTACGCTGCTTGAATTTTAACGACCTCACTCTGCTGCTTTCGGCGAAGATCAGTTTCTCGACGAGCTTTACGACCACGAAATGCTCGCTGCAAGTCGACAGCACAACGATTTTGATGAAGCAATGCCTTGACCAGCAAGTGCGTCCTTCGAGCACGAAAATGACGTTGAATTTTGATTGCAGCACGCATTTCCTTGCGAATTTGGGCACTCTCTTCTTCAAACCCACGGAAGAACCGCATGTACTCCATAGCCGACGCGCTGAGCTCATCTGCTGATACTTTTCGGACGCGAGCACGTAGAAGCTTCATACGCTTAGAATTCTGCACCACATCCTGCAGCAGTGCATAGTCAATGGGTGGGATGGTTGAAGTGAGTTCGTCCGTCACGCGGTTGTGGTACAGATAGTATCGACTATCAGCAGCCTTCCAAGCAGAAGACGGATCCTGCTCGTCATCCAAACTCGCGATTGCTGCCAACGTTGAGGGACCTCGCACGACCTCCCAATTTTCGCCCATCGCAGCGTCAAACTCTACTGGGGTGCCCCAAGTGTACACAAGCTCACCAGAAGGCCCCATGCTGTAGTAGAATGGCACCTCGGTTGATGCGTCGACGTACTGTGTCCACTCGGCGATGGAGCCCATGCAATACGCTTCCGAGACTGCTGCAGTCCACTCCGCTGCTGTCCGATCCTTTTGACGATTTCCACCTTCAGCGGATTCTTCGGTGGCAGAATGACCACTGGAGTCTTCACCGACAAGTATATTCTCAAGCTCCTCCTGATTGTTTTCAACAACCTCAGCAGGATCCAGCTCAGGACTAATCTCATCTTTCTTGCCTGCGGATTCTTGTGCAAAGAAAGCTGATACGAACTCGACAATGGCTCGTTGGTTGTTCATCCGCGCCATACCCAGCGGAGTCTTGCCCTCGTAGTTTTTCAGGTTCATGTCCCCACCATAGTCTATGAGCAGCTTGAGCGTGTCGACAGCGCCGTTGCAAGCTGCGATGTGAGTTGGATGATTTCCAAGTGCATTGGCGCAGATGAAGGCACCACTTGTGAGCAAGAGGTGCGTGCACGCCAACCGTTCGTCTGCTTCACAGCTCACATGCAAGGGTGCGTCCCCGTCCGTGTCTTTCATGTTCACGTCTGCGTCATACTGGATGAGGAGGTTCATGAGTGCCTCCCGTGTTGCTGCATCGCCAGAGATAAGCGCAAAGTGAAGTGGAGAGCGACCGAAGTAGTCCTTCACGTCAGGGCCAGCATCAGCTGCCAGCAGGCACTCGGTGACATCGACATACCCGTTGCTCACGGCGTAGATCAACGGGGTGTAGCCCTCAGCATCACACAGATTCAGAGCGTCGTAGCCAAACACCTCTAGTCGCTGTCGAATGTGAGCAACCAGTACCCGGACGCAGTCGACTAGTCCTCGCCCAGCACAAGCGTGAAGCAAGAACATGGTGATGCGACCACTTTCACCAACGTCAAAGCTCCCCGAGTCCAGAAGTACCTTCAGTGTAGCTGCGTAATTGCCTTCAACTGCTAGTTGAGGTGCGTTCAAGCGACCATCAGACGTTCGGGCCTCTGTGTCGGCTCCATGGTTCAGCAGCATGTCGACAGCTTCGCTTTGACCCAAGGATGCACACAACAGGAGTGGAGTAAATCGCTCGTTGTCGGGCGCTTCGTGCCACGCTCCATGCTTGATCATATACTCCCCTAGTGCGACCCGTTCGTCTCGCGCTCTCACTTCACTTGGTTCAATGACACCGCTTGGAGGAGGAAGGTTTGCGAGCAGGAGATGCAATGCAGTCTGGTTGTGGTAGTTCACTTGATTGATGTCGAACGAGTTGCGCAGACAGAGTTTCACAAGGCGCTTGTGTCCTGCCGCCGCGGCGAGATGAAAAATGCTGTTGCCTTCAGCGTCCATGACGTACCAGAAACCATGGGCGATGGCGCGCTTCACAGTGGTGTAGTCGCCCTTGTAGGTTGCGAGCAGAATTTTCTCCGTTCGCAAAGCTGCTGCGTACTTCTTTGCCTTGTGTCTCCGCCAAACAGTTTGCACTTGGAGTGCTGCGTTCATTTCCCAGCGGCGGCGTTTAGCCGCTTGACGGCCTAGATAACCCCGGAACACTCGCTGAATCACAATTGCTGCTCGATGTACGCACAATGTCTCTTTCAAAAACACTTGACAACGGTGCCGGCGATAGTTGCGCTGAATGGCCAAGGCGCTGTGGTTATGCAGCTGGAGCAATGCTGATCTCTTCTCCTTTCTGCGCAAGACAAACTTATTCCAAGCGAATAGTGTATACCTTTCGGTAGCACACTTTCGAGCGTGTGCCATCTCTTTGATGCGTAGCTCCCAGTATGTAAAGCGAGCCAGCATGTCAAAGCACATACCTGCTTCTCGGTTCCTGACACGGCGCAAAATGGTCTCCACTTCTTTATCCTGAATGGACTTGATCGCTTTCCGCTTCCGCGCCATACTTCGACCTCGATGCCCACGATACACTCGCTGAATGGTGATCGTTTTTCGATGCCGGTCCCGCTGGAAGCGAAATACTTGACGGGCAACTCGCCCTCGGTACTGTCGTTGGATCATGATAGCAGATTCTAGCTTTCGCACCTTCACCATGTCGACAAAGCTAACCCACCGCTGAAGCCAGTGGCCTTCTCGCTTTTGGATAATTTCAGCAAAATTGTCGCGGAGTCTCTGCTGCTCCATGGTGAAGGCAGCCCACTGGTTGAACAAACGGTTGATCATGCGTGATTGCACCTTCAATAGGTACTTCTTCGCCACTTTATTGCGCTTTGCGCGCAAGTTCATTTGCTTGCGAAGTTGGGCGTACTCTTTCCTCTGTCGAATGCAGTGCTGGATCGTCCTCGCTGCGCGTGACATCCGTTTGTGCAGAGCGAAGTGCAGCTTCCACTTCATGAGCTTGAATTTCAGGAACAAATGGTTTGCCTTTCGCCGGTTCTTCTTCCTCTTCACGAACGACTTCCACTGCTCCATGACATGTCCAAGCTCTTTCTTTTTCATTGCTGCAGCACGCTGGGTGGCTTCTTCCTCTCGAGCTTTTTGTACCAGCTTTTTCTGCTTCTCTTCAAGCTCGCGCTTTTGCTTGTCTTCTTGCTCCTTTTTCGCTTTCAATCGAGCTTGATGACGCTCCATGTCTTTCTCGCGCAAGGCTTCAAGTCGCTTCCTCTCCAACTCCTGGTTTTTCAGCTTGATCTCTCGTTCACGAATCTGGGCAGAGAGTTTATCTCGAGCCTGCTTCTTCGTTTGTTGAGCACGTTTTCGTGCACGATAGGCACGCTGGATTCGAATCACCATGCGAAGCCTCAACTCTTCCATTTGCTGCTGCCAAGGCACTGCTAGAAGCATTGATGCCTTCACCGCGATGTCATACTTTTTCTGAAGTCGTCCGATGTGTGCCTCGAACCGACCAAGTACTGATACTAGCTCCTTAGAAGCCATATGCATGCTAATATCCTCGCCGATCTGTACAGGGCCTCTTGCCAGCTTGGATGGAGATTTTATCGCCACCACCTCTCGCCACACATTGTTCACGAGGTTTTCACCGTCCGTGATTTTCTTCTGGATATGTTGAAGTTCTTGTTCTTGTAAGCGAATCCGATTCTCCAGCAATCGAAGCTGTACTCGAAATTGGTTGTTGGTGTTGCTGCGCTCCATCTTCATCAACTCGATTTTTTGGTTGCGTAAAGCTCGCTCCTGCTCTGCGTACAGCGTGACCCACTTGTCTACCTTCGAGTCCAATGTGATGGTGTCTCGAAGACGAATGAGACTCGATAAGGATTCTCCGTCGTCATTAAACTTGAATTGAGCCAGGATGTCCTCAGCAACTTCACCGAACAACTCGACCAGTGTTGTCAAAAAGACTTCAGTTGAGACCATAAAACGACTGTCATCGGCCTGGAGTCGAGGCACAACCATTTCTCGGACAATGTACTGTGCCAAAAGAATAGGAGCTGCTATTCGAGTAGCGCCATCGCAGCGAAGACGCCGAGAAAAATTAAAGACACGCTGCATAACGCTTTCACACGCAGTTTTGGTCAAGAAAACTTGCTTTGTGCCGTCTGGGATTAACGGGTGATTGCGCAGCTCCATCATGTTCACAGCGATGTACTTCTTCGAGCCACTTGCGTTCGATGAATGAGCTAGCTTCTCTTTGGCCGCCAGATCCAGATCAAGCTCGTCTTGGAGGTAGCGTCGCACCACCAAAAAGAAGACGAGTGTTTCCTCGTCACAGATTTCCCTCAGGAATGATGAGAACAAGGCCGCCTGCGGATATTGCTCGCGTACTAACTCCATGTTGTACATGAGATCCATGCATTCTTGATCGGCCAGCTCAGGCAGCCCCAACATATGATGGATAAATCTGCGAGTGAAGAATGGCATGGCTAGATGTCCAGTAGTCATGCGGCTAGAGTTGTTCTTAGGTTTCGCCCACATATCCGATGAAGCCTCGGCTCTTTCAATTCCAATTTTCAGCAGGAGAATGTCTGAAAGAGCATCGTAAACGACCTCAATCATTCGGAGAAGCCAATTGATCCCGCGCTGTCTCGGCAGTAAAATCTTCATTGTGTCTGCTGGTACAACGGCCTCGAAAAATCGTGGGTAGCGCGACCTCAGCATTCGCGTCGATACTGTGGCTGTCTCGGAATCTTGTTCCTCTTGATTTCGAGTCACCACCGCGTCGGGGAGAACCCGGGAAGGTGGCTTCGTTGTTTTGCTGTGCGAGCTCCTACTAACTTGACTATGCTCTTCTGCTGGCAACAGTCCACGCTGCCTACAGACAGCAGCAACACTTAGCTTTCCTCTGGATCATAGCCAAGACTAGCACTACACATTTCTACTTGCCTACCGTAGCTGGCAGTTGATGTACTCAATCTTGTCGAGGTACGGCAGCAGCATCTTCTTTTGCTCCAGAACTTCCACACTCATCTACGAAAACTCCAAACCAATGAACTTGACGTCACCTTAGGTATCAATTTGCTCATAGTCCAGCACGCACCTGAGCTTGCGTCGCTTTCTTCTCTGGTACCAATAGTTGTGTCTGAACGACTTCATTGAGCTGAGTCTCTGCTGGAAATGAGCCATTCTGTTGATCCGGATGCAAAATGGATGCCAACCACGCCTGATTGGCTTCGGTATCCCAATCACTCGAGTTCTCTCGCCGCTTTTTCTTCCTCGTCCGCTGCGAACCCACCGCTAGCGACACGGTGCCGTCCAATTCATAAGGAGAGCGCTTTGTCATGCCTCCTTACGAGTCGAACATGGAAAACGCCAACGGGGTAACGGACGAAGGGACACACCAATCACTTGAACAAGTATACGCTACACTTGATATTGATGACCCGGTATAACGTCTTAGCACCTCGCACAGGTATCGATAGGTGGGTACTTCAACTACTGTACACCTATTACTTGGTACGCCTTTCAAACTTTCGCATGACCAAAGCGCGGATTTCTTGGATGTCGCGCAGACCACGACGCAGTTGCTGCTGCATCGAGTCTACCGAGACGCGTATGAGCTGGAGGTCCTCGCTGTCAATTGCGACCTCGTCGTCATGATCCCAATCGAATTGAGGCTGCTTCTCAACGGGGTTCTGCCTCCTCCTGTACTGGAAGAGAACACCGGCGGTGGGGCCGAAAAGGAACCGGGTGCGGGGTGCCAGGCGTCGCTGGAGCGCCCTACGTCGGTGGCACGACTTCCTTTGGCGGCTGCAGCGCCGGAGTGAGTTGACACACTTGTCGGCCATGGTTGTGGGTCGCACGATACTGTGGCTTTGTGGCTGGAATCCGAACGAGAAAAACGACTTCACGTCGAGCACGGAAAACGGGGAATGAGGACTCCTGCGAACGGGACTCCGGGTGCAGCCATTGAGTCTATTGGAGACGGAGGTAAAGAACCCACTCGAATGATATCGACGAATGCCGACGAACGGCGTTTTGAGCTTTGACGGCCAATTCGAGACGACGCGTTGCCAGCCGCGCGTTCTGTAGCGCCAGGTTCGGCGGCGTTCGGCGAAGCTCGAGCGCAGGTGTGATGCAGACGACCGATTTGACTGGCGGGCCTGCTTCAGGTAAATCTTCCCATGGAGCGCACTGCGAGCTCAGGCATCAAATCGCTCAGGACTGCCTCTCCGAATGCGGCCGAATTCGAGGCGTTTGGTCGTTAAACGGAGCCTAGTGCGCCATGAAACCCCTCTCCATCGGATCGCAGATTGAAGTGCGCAGCAACGAAACCGCGCGGTCAAATCTTCGTTAGTATTCCGATGGGCATGAATTGAGACTGATCACTACATGTACCCCATTGCGGTAGCGTGCTCGCTCTAGAGGGTCGACATTCCGTCATGAAGAGATCACTTGCCTCTTACCGATTTCGTGATCGCCGGTTGTTGCAGTGCAATGTGCGACCAGCGACTAGGATGAAAGTGCGATTTGAGGAGGGTCGTTGGACGGATCAGACTGACCTGTCGAGCGACAGGTTGTTGTGAAGGCTTTCGTTGCCGCATCAGCAGGACTGTCGATAGTAGTTTACTTTCTGCCACTGCCCCTTTGTGCTGCAGAGAGCACAACACACGGGGTGATATTTCGCGACTATTGACGAATAGCTGTATAGCCCGGAGCTGACAGCTTTCAGGAGTACATGCAGTGCTCTCGCTAGATCCGTGATCGATACTATGTAGTATAAAGCAACTGCATGCACGGCTTCCGCAACCCAGTTGAGACGATGGCGAGCATGCCGTAGTTCGATGCAAGACATATATGGAGTTCTTACATAGTACCAGCAGCGCTTGCGTACACATGTACCAGGTCTCGACGTTGCTATCCAGTCCGGCATCACGACCACGTGCGGTGTCACTGGATCTGGCAGCATTGCGTCGAGCTGCATGCTCAAACAACAAATTCGGACCGAAGACGTGACTCCCTGATTCTGGTGACGGTCCATTTTTTCTTCCAACATTCGTCTACAGGTTCAACCGCTATACCGGTGCCGTGGCCGTATTTCCGCACAGATTACGCATCCACCGTATCCGTCACTGATTCGCCCACGTCGATCCAATCCCTCGCTCTGATTCGCCGTTACTCATCCGCAATACCAGTATACCGGCACCACCAACACGCACTTCAATCGTCGCAGCTGACCCCCATGTATCACAACTTGTTCCTCCCCAAGGCCACCATGTCGTCCTTCATGGAGCTGTCCGTGACCCGCCGCGCGGTCGTGGTGTCCGTCTTCATCCTGCTGTTCGGGCTGCTCTTCGGCCTCTCGCTGGACGCCAACGCGCACATCCCCAAGCCCTGGAACCGCGTGTCCAGCATCCTCGGCTGGATCTACTTTTTCTGCTGGAGCGTGAGCTTCTACCCCCAAGTGTTTCTCAACCGCCAGCGGCGCAGCGTCGTGGGCCTGTCGCTGGACTACACCGTGCTCAACATGCTGGGCTTCACGTGCTACTCCATCTTCAACGTCGCCTTCTACTACAGCGAGAGCGTCCAGCAGCAGTACATGAGACGCCACGACGGCCACCGCAATGCCGTGGAGCTCAACGACGTCTTCTTCTCGCTGCACGCGGCGCTGCTGGTCGCCGTGTCGCTCTTTCAGTGCGCCATCTACCCGCGAGGCGGCCAGACAGTCAGCAAGCCCACCATCTTGTGGACGGGCGGCACCGTCGTCGCCGCCCTGCTCTTCGGCCTTGCAGTGGTCGTTTCAGGCAATAAGGAGGACTCGGCGGTGAGCACGCTCAACCTACTGTACTTGCTGAGCTACGTGAAGCTCATGACGACGCTCGTCAAGTGTCTCCCGCAGATCGCACTCAACTACCAGCGCAAGTCCACGGTCGGGTGGACCATTTGGAACGTCCTGCTGGACATTGCTGGAGGACTGCTGTCCATTGGGCAGCAGGTGCTGGATGCAGCGGCCACGAACGACTGGACGGCTATGACCGGGGACCCCGTCAAGTTTTCACTGGGATTCGTGAGTATTATCGTGGACGTGGTGTTTATCCTCCAGCACTACGTGTTCTACGCCGAGAACAACCATTTCATGCTCCATGGAGGAGAGGCCAAGCCTTTCCTGCCAAAGTAAGAGCGACGAGAAAGAAGAGAGCACCACTGTGAACCGCGAATATGAACTGATATTGTTTTGCATCATGCCTGATGGCACTAATTGCCGAGCTTGAACTCGCATCAGTTCGATCCCGTTTGACCATCGACCGACGATCTGCTCGACGAAACGCTGCCAAGTTCACTGACGCAACAAGCGGGCCCACTCTATCGGACTGAGCAACACTCCCACCTAGGACAACAATGGCTGCTATTTCAACGTAATGCTTGCTATCCAGAAATCTGCCTACACGACTTCCAAGCTTTGCCGGGCAACCGCGGATTGAGTTTGCTTTTTCAACTGCACTTCATCCCGCCAAGTAAACTCCGTTGTCAATGCTCTTTCAACCGTAGGGTCTCTCATTGATGCGGGCCGTCGCTCGAGAATAAGGTGAACTAACTGAGGGTACCCGCTGAAATACGCCATCGACAGCACCGTCCAACCGCAATAGTCCTCCAAATCTACGTCTGCACCAGCATCCAAGAGGATGCGAAGCGATTCTTGGCGATTGTACATTGCGGCCATCAAGAGGGCCGAGGCGCCAGTGTCGGATTGGCAGTCGAGATCGGCACCTTCGTTCACCAGCATTTGCACGATTTCATCGTGGCCCATTTTGGCCGCGATGATGAGCGGTGTCACGCCGTCTTCACTGGGCTCGTTGGTCGATGCGCCACCGAAGATCAGCGCCCGCACCATTTTGACGTGACCCATCTCAGCTGCAATCCGTAGGGCTGTTGCCTGCCCGGGTCCTGTGTCGTTGACGTTGGCGTTGTGTTCCAGCAGAAGACAAACAATATCGCCGTGACCGTTAACCGCAGCACTCAGTAAAGGGCTCCAACCTTCAGTGTCCTCCAAGTCTGTCGACGCTCCAGCATTTAGGAGCATTGTCACAATAGTCTTTGCTCCGAAGCTGCACGCGATTTTGAGTGCAGTACTACCGCACCACAGTTGAATATCGAGGTTGGCCTTGTACTTCACAAGAAGTTTCACCACGTCAGTATGACCGTTCGCCGTGGCGATTGTCAATGGTGTGTAGCTGTCACCTGCAGGTAAATTGATATCCGCGCCAGCTTCCAGTAATATTAGAACGATGGCAAGGTGCCCCTCGCCTGCAGCCACTTTCAATGCTGTAGAACCACGGGGTGTTTTCTCGTTGATGTTAGAATTGTGATTCAGTAGAACTCGCACGATATCGTCGTAACCAAGTTCGGCCGCGACAAGAAGAAGGGGCCAACCCCTGGAGTCGATTGAGTTCGCGTTAGCGCCACTTTGGAGAGCTCGATCAACATCAGTAGCATTTCCATTCGTACAGGCCTCCAGTAGATTGGTCTCGACTCTCTCCTTCGTGCTTCTGTTACTCAGGTAAAAGGTTACCGAGGCAATGGTTTCCTTCATGTAGGACAACCAAGCCAACGCCATCATTTGTCGAATTTGTTAATGTGTTTTGCTATCAGTACGAACTCGATACGAGGACTTATAGAGTCTGCAAAGGATTCTTTGGTCCTGAAACCAATGCAAATTCGGGTCACTGGTAGTGAATCAAGCTCAGATCAACTAGCCGAATAGTGTCATGAAATCAATAAGGGGACGGTACGGGCGGCTTCACCATGGATGGACGGGAAGTTGGGTAGCTGGCCTGATTGGGTGAGGGACGTATTAGTCATACGTCCCTCACCCAGCCAGACAAGGGACATTCGGCATGACGAGAACAGAATGTGCACTGGATAAATCTACCTGATGCGTTTCATGCGACCAGCTTTCACTTTGGGCGCTTATCCGTTTAGGTGAGCTTCTTGCTCGTGAACAACATTTGTGTGTGTGTGGGGGGGGGGGAAGGGGGATGCTTGTGAACTATTTATTCTCGGCCGATGCCAAGATACGTGGCTGTGATAGTATCATACCCACCTTACAGTAAGGTGTTTCCTAGCTCACACAGAAAATAATCCGATGGGTTCGACGGCTGGACTTGTTCGTACCGATGGATACGAATCATTCTGCGCTCAGCACCGCCCAGAAAAATCATCGCTGAGCGTTGACCACATTTAGTTTCCGCACTAGTGAATCCTTTGCACGGTTGTGGCTCCGTCTTCCTTTGCAGAACCAAGTCTGCTCTTTTGCTCATTTCCCTTTTGAATTCCTCCTGCACACTCGTCTTTCGTACCCTTCGACAACCACCGTCTCAAATTTCGCCATGGTGTTGACTCTGATAACTAGCGCGCGTTCTAATGGCTACACTGGCATGTCGATGAGTTCGTACTGGCAAGGTGGACGAAATTACAACCAGAGGTACCAGTCCTTCGCTAACGAGGTGTATCCTACGCGCATCCCAATGCCATCGCTCCCCACATCCCATTCAGTTGTCGAAGGAACCGATCACACCTCTCGCGGCCTGCGCAGATCTGCTGTCGTTAATGATGGGCTCGATGAAATCGGGTACCCGATCACTACCATCGACACCTGCGATTGCGCCACGTTTCCCAGTGGAGACTTTACGCAGACGGAATGCGGTACCGACGTGTATTGGGGCACCTTTCGGGTTATGTTCACCGATGGAGCTTGCTACGACGTGGCCTTCGACGAAACCGAGGTGTACGCGCAATGCCCAAGTGGGAGATCTCAAACAACAGAGACTTACACGGATTATGTGTGGTGTGAGGTCGACTTTACGGAAGGCACCGACACACCTGACGACGTGCCCACGACCGATGCTACTGCAACTGCGAAGAAGGTGGCCTCGTCCGGAGAGACCAAGACCACGTCGCTGCGGCAGGAGACCACTGGTGTCGCCAAGAACCATGGGCACACTCATATTCATTTGACAGTGCACCGTATGTTGACGCTCGTCCTCGAGACAGTGCTTGCTCTCCAGTCTCCCTCGACTTGATCCATTCGGGAACAGCAATCAAGCCTGTGTACGAAGTGCGTGTATTCATCTTTTCAATTGGTTTTCGTAAAGAAATTAAGGAGTACTGCAGATGGCTACGATCTAGCAGAATATCGGCGGTACAAGCCTGAGCGTTGCTCGTCAACTTCACGCTACCATTCGTTAACTCTTAATACAATCCCGTTCCAAGATATCACGACAAACTGTGAAAACCCAATTACATGGCGTAACGGCATGCTGCATTACTAGCTGAGCTGACAAAATGCATCCATGGCCGGACTGAAAATTTAGATGAAATCGTCGCCAGTTGTCGTGAGCTCATTGGTGTCTGCAGCAATTGGGTTCCAAGGGTGTTGAGAATTCAAAGTAAATCAGAAATTGTACAAGATGTTCTTATGAACGAATATTGGTTTTACGTGAACACGAACGCAAAATGCTGTAAGCTTACTAAGACTCTCTTACATAGACCTGGTGACTGCTACAGTTCAGGAAACGCTGCTTCACATAGTAATAGTCTTCAACTTGCAGCTCAGCTAATGCTCAGTCTTGTCACCTCGTACTGTTCCGGGCTTGCCTTCGGCCTAAAGGTAGTTACCAGTAGGAACGTCCACCTCGTGCCCTACACACACAACTACTTATCAAATATAGACAACACTTCGGCGTACCGTCCCCGTGAATACAGTCGTCTGGCGTGACGGGTCCTCCGGCGTTTTGACTGGTTGCCCAGGCACTGCACCGGGTGGGCTAGTGTACCACGGGGGCTGGCTGGGGTACCCTCTCTTTAGTTGCTTGGTGCCTGGGGACGGGCTAAATCCCGCACGACGGCTGCACTGGTCGGGCTAAACTACCACACGGGCTAGCTCTACTGTCGCCGGTACTACCGCACTACAACCAACGGGGCTCGTCTACCCGTATCTCTCACGCGCCAGGTTCGTCCGCCTTGAGTCTTCTCCTACTGCTGCTAGCCTCTTCCTATTCGTGCGTGCTTGCTGCTTCTTTTGGCTTAATGACTTTACTACGTTGTCTGCTCTCGTCACCTCGCGGTGCGCTAGCTGGGCTCTTCCGTGCTCGCTTCTGGGCCTCGCGGCAGATAGTAGTCCGCAGCTGCAATTGCACAGCGAACAATAAACGATTGTTGCCAACGTGGCCAACGCGTGCCGCAGATCTGAATTATTTTGTCGGTTGTAAGACCCAGACCGGTAAAAGGTGAGCAGATAACGCCATACGAGGCAGCATGTAGTGTCTGTGGCTGCGCTTGCAATGGCAATCCAAATAGTACATGTAGTGATTATAAATTGCAATATGTTGGAAATGTGAAGTCAGTAGGATATGTATGAAGCAAACGTTTCCGTTTTCATTGATAAGACTCACTACAAAGAGGATTACAATGCTTGCGGCAACGAGCTACACAAACATGATAGCCACAATTAATGTGATCGCTGAGATGCAACCGATGACAAGCGCAGCAGCTCCACTCGTCTCACTCGAACTGTTTCCTTCTTCCCTCATGCTGTTGCTGCTTCCAGAACCGTCGGTATTTGATGTCTCCTTAGATCCACTGCCGCTACACCTCTTCGCAAACGGGTCAAGGATGTCCGTTTGAACGCGAATCTCGGTATCGGGAATCCTGCAGTCGCCGAGACCCATTGTCGCCATGTCTTCCATGAGCTTCATACAAGCCGAGCTGTCACAAATCGCCTTGATCTTTTTGGGCGTAAGCTCATTGATGCTAGAGATACTACTGAAACCCACAGCCGACGAACATCCAGCAACGTGAGGACTGCTTGCAATGCCCAGCAGCACCGATGTGGGGCACTCGTCGCTGGAGTCGACAGCACGCGCGAGACTGGTCACCAGAAACACTGTCAACTGGGACTTCATTATGGCGTGTTGGTCGGGATTTGTAGGCCCTCTAGCTGACAAGATAAATTGTGGCATTGTTTGCGATCAACCGGTGTTGCTCTATCCGCAAAACGAAGCGGATAAGAACCAAATGGAAAATGCAGTGTCAACTGCCATTCTTCAGTACTCCTCGGACAAAACCAGCCTGCAGCTACCAGCTGCAAGAGCCGACCTAAGAACGTCACGTTCTGAGCGTGGGAAGTTGAGAGTGTGGTTTGTGTCGGCAGCATACCTTATTGAAGTCATATTGCAACCAAATGAGCCACTTGCACAAGTTATTAGGCTGAACACAGCTGGAGAGGCAATTATTGGGAATCCCAATTTGGGATCTACGGACGTGCGATCCATGCAATAAGACTTCATTACTCCAAAAGTTTGTTAGATACTACTACTAGTAGACGATAATAATCTACAACACCAGAATAGTAATCGCAAGCGCAGTGGTAGAGGCCCAGCTGAGGGTCACCATCGTTGCACCGCTTGAGCCGCTCGCAGAACCGACTGATTCATCGCTGATACTACCTGCTGATCCACTGCCGCTGCATTCCTTTGCGAAAGGGTCCAAGATGTCCGACTCCAGCGATATGTTGGTGCCTTGAATCGTGCAGTCACCAAAACCCATCGTCCTCATCTCGTCCATTAGCGCCATGCAGGATGAAGTATCACAAACCTTTTGGATCTGTGCGTCGGAAAGGGACGCAATGGCTGATAAGCCATTGAAGCCCAAGGTGGAGGTACACCCTTCCAGGTGTTGGTTGCTTGCGATGGTCATCAGTTCTGCGGTAGCACATTCTTCAGCGTTTACGGTGGCAGCCAATGCCAAGGTGATCACGACAAGCGAAGACGACGACAGCATTTCTCAGCGGTGCTTGGTCGGTCGAAGTGGTGTGTGCTGTTTGCGGCGGATTCAAGAGTAAGGAAGTACAGGTATGAACTAGGTGCGAGTGATGGCGCAGCAGTCTTCACCATCACGACATGCAGCCTCTCGCTTCCGGCATGAGACTGCTCAGACCATCAGCCGTATGGTGCACATCGTCGGCTGGTGCTGACACCCCAGTAGAAACGGTAGTCGAACACCACAGCTGCTCTTGATTGAAGCATGAAATCCGCAGCGTGGTGGTCCTGCTGCAAGCAAATGGTATGGAGTGCGTGATTTCGACAGGACAGAGCTTTCTGTAGCTGAGTAATCCTGATGTCCTTATGATATCTGCTGTGGGGGATCTTGATATGTCCGAGAAGCTGGTCGGTAGAGTTTCCTGCAGGGTACTAATTGCTTTCTCAAGCTACAATTTGTACTAACTTGTAATCCGGCTTTGCTGGCAACTACTGAAGAACTGTAGACCGCTCTTATCATATTTACTTTACGCGAGAAGCTTTGTAGCAACAAGTAGGGCGTGTATCGCGGCCCCGAACTGTTACGTAGTAATAAGTAGTAGTGGGCGGCCTACAATTCTTCTATAGTTGCCACGTTGACAATCCGATTTACAAGTTCGCTGAACAACCCAAGCAACTAGGAAATCGGTAGTATCAACAAAAAGAAGACCTCCATTGAGGTTAACGAAATGTACGACGAAGTCTACTCAACTTCCTATAGCAGCATGGCGACCGCAGCTATAACAACCGTCGAGACACATCCGATTGCCACAGTTGCAGCGCTGCTCTTGGAGCTCGAGCTGCTTCCTCCAGAAACCTTGTTGCTGCTCGAGCTGCTGTCACCAACGTTTGTGGTTCCCGTCGACGACGACGAGCCGACCATGTCCATCGATCCCATTGAGCCGCTTCCGCCGCACATCGAGGCGACGGAATCGAGGACGTCACTCTGCACGGAGACGTTGGAGCCGGGGATCGTACAGTCACCAAGCCCCAACGAAGCAACGTCGCTCATGAGAGCCATACAGGCGGAGCTCTCACACACCGACATGATGTCGTCATGGGAGAGCGTGGAGATAGTCGACACGCTAATACCGGTCTCAGCTGTGCAGCTTGCCAGATTCGTGTTGCTTGCAAGGCTCATCAAGGATTCCGTGGAGCAGTCCTCAGCGTTGACGGACCCAGCGAAGGCGAGGCTGATCAGCACCAACGAAGTCAGGGAAGGCATCTTGAAGAGATTGGTCGGACCGGAGTGGGGAACTCGAGGTGAATTAAGAAGTGACAAGTGCGAAGGTTCGAGACCACGAGAAGGAGTTGATGTTATTCTCACACAATCAGCAAGAGAGTGCGAGACTCTGACCATGTGGCTTTGGTAGACTCTCTCCACACGCTGGGGGTTACGACTGCAGAGGCGGTAAGGTCAGAACGCGTTGTTGAGGCGTTGAGCTGTGGAAAGGAACCCTGGAAACAGACCGCAGGCTTCATGGTAAGTGTAGTGAAACGGATCCCTGGACTGTTATGCCTTTCCATCATTTCATTCTTGTGAACATTCCAGAGTCATACGCTCGCGAGTCGCGACGCGAGTTCGGGTAGTGGTCGACGCTGGCCTCAAAGCGCTCAGTTACGGAAGGTTCGTTGGTTTGCACCATCATGGTACCATCGACCTGTGTACTACACCAACGGATAAGTCGTCGAATGGAAAAGTCTCAAGCAGCACAGCTGCCAAGTGGATTATGCAAAGAGTCTGAGGCTCCTAAGACAGTCACATGTGACTGTGCAGGTGGCACACTTGAGCTCACCCGAATGCGGCTACAGCCGCAAGGAAAACCGATCCAGCAGCGATCGAGATAGACGTCGCCGATGACGTGCTCGAGGCGGTCGGAGCTTGGGTGCTTGACGTCGAGTTGCTGCTAGTCGCTTTGGAACCGGTGGAGCTACCACTGGACTTGCTCGCAGAGATGGTAGCGGTGCTGCCAGTGCTGCTGGTATGGTCGTGCGAGCCTTCATCCCCCGCTTCAGCTGAAGCAGAGGCTGAAGAAGTCGTGTCGTGCGAGTCCTCCGCACCCGACGATGCCGAATCGTGCGAATCCTCTGCCTCCAAGGATGCCGTAGAAGAAGATGTCGCTTCATGAGAGTCCTCTGCTTCGGCTGAGGCCGAGCCCATGTCCATGCCGGAGCTGTGCACGTGAGACCCATCAGCCGCTCTGAGCGCTCTGGTAGCGTTGCAGACATCGTCAATAGGGTTCACAACGCTCTGGCGAAGACTTTCCCCATCGATTGAGCACTCCTTAATTCCGCGGAGGCCATCTAGGACCCGCCGGCACTCGTCGCTGGCGCAGAATGACCCCCAGTCGGTGAGTATAGTGTTTACGGTCGATTCGACTGGGACCATGAAGTTGCTAGCGCTTTTGCAGGTAGCGGCATCGTCAGTGCTGGCAATCTCAGTAAGCGCGCTTACGTCGCAGTTGGTAGCGCTAGCCACAGCGGCAGCACTCAGCAGAAGCGAGGAAATGACAGCCTTCATGTTGGATGAGGGTAGAAGCGTCGAGGATGTCGTGGGGGTGTTGATGTGGTTGCTAGAAAGCAAATTCCAGAGTGACGAATTGAAGCACGAAAGCTGCTTCAGAAGGAGACCAAAATCTCCGATCCTGTGGACTGCAGTCGATGAGTTCCGAAAAGATGGCAAGCCTTGTGCAGAACATGAAGTGGCACGCGCTTATAACTTCCCTCTCGACCAATTCGGCCAAGGCATGGCACACGCAGACTCCGGACTCAAGCCTGATGCAACAGTGTGCAAGTGATGAAATGAGTTTGATCATCGACTAAATCGATTAGCTGTTCCTATGGTGTCTTCACTGCAGAGCATTCAATATCCCACGGCAAATTGCGGCACGCTGGAGGCACGTGTCGGCCATTTGACGCGTCTACTTGACGCATTTATATGATCCGTGACAAACGGTTGCACACGCAGTTGGCAATGTTGCCTTTGGTCACCCCAACTCGCATCAAAGATTTCACTTGCGCATTGACTTTTGCACTAGCTCCAGTGACGGCATTGGTTGCAGCTGACAAAGCCATGCGTCTGTAAGGAGTCGGACACAGCATATTAGCAATGCTGACAGCTCTGCTGGCATGTGCATGTGCATGTTGACTCGAAATTATAGCAATGAAAAGCTGTACTGAGAGCTTTGCAAGCGGCTTGACGGTGTACCCATTCTCTCCATACCACATACCCCTCCAAACCACATCTAGCATGTCACACCATACCCTAGGCGCCATTTACTCCATCCAACACACTTGCCTCTCCTCCCACACCCAAATTCTCCTACCCCTTTGAAACTCAATATCCACCATCACTCCTTCCCACACCCTTCCATTTTTTTCTGTGTCATTCCGCAATTGACCTTCGAAGCCGCACCATGGCGACCGAGAAGGCCGAAGTGGACGTGCTCACGTCCGTGCTGTCCGCCATGACGGTTCGCCACGACGACGACCACCTCGTGACGCAGCGGCCCGCCGCCACCTTGAAGGAGATCCTGGAGAAGATCCGCGCCAACAAGGACCAGATCCGCGAGCTGGACCTCAAGGAAATGGCGGCCAAGAAGCGCAAGCTGCGGCCGTCCGGGGGCGACCTCGTGGGCCGCGTCTTCCAGCTCAACCGCACGGTGCTGCGGCTGCT
>JAHWLE010000485.1:0-22102 GCA_024679135.1 Phytophthora foliorum | reverse complement strand
AGTACCTGGCCTACCTCACGTTCGCGCCGCTCGGCACGTCCGAGGCAGTCTACGCCTCCAACCTCATGTCCTTCCAGACGGGCACGTCGCCCGACGTCTCCGGCACGGTGACGGTCTGCACGGCCGACGCCGACGCTAAAACGGTGAGCATCGCCGACGCTGAGAGCAGCAACGTCTTCTCCGGCGCCACCGTCAAGGGGCTGGCCACGCTCTCGGACTCGCTGGCCGTGGCTCTCACGACGGTCACGAGCGCCGATGGACTCACCATCACCACGTACGTGACGCCCGTGAAGATCAGCGACGGCAGCGTCGCCGTGCAGCAGGACCAGACGCTGGAGGTCTACAACACGTCGAGCACCACGTTCATGACGCGCGTGTCGGACTCGAGCTTCGCCCTGGTCTACTACGAGTCGTACCTTGTGAGCCCTTACTACCAGCGTGTCGTGGTCGGCACGGTCGCGGACGACGGGGCCATCTCGTTCTCCGACAGCCTCGAGTTTGGCAATGCCAACGGTGCCACCTACACGCAGTTCGGCACCCCGCAGTCGGTCTTCAACTCGAGCAACACCGTCACGGTGCCGTGGTACGTGGAGGCGTCCACGACTTCCAGCAACGACACGACTTCCTCGGCGGTGGGCTCGGTGGGCCTGTGCCTCTTCACGGCTAGCCTCTCCGACACCACGCTGACGGAGACCGTGGAAGCGTGCGATACGACGGTGAGCCCGACGTACTACGTGGACTCGGCCAAGATCTCGGAGACCGTCATCGCGCTGAGCTACTTCGACATGGCCAACAACTACGCGCTCACCGTGTCGCTCGTCGAGTTCTCATCGATCACGGGTTCGCCTACTTTCCGCAGCAGCTACGTGCTCGATGAGTCCGTGGGCCAGATCGACTTCGGCTCGGCCTTCGGCTTCTACCCGACCCCAATTGTGCGGGTGTTGGCCAACGACCGTCTCGCAGTGGGCTTCCTCAACCCTGCCAACTCTGGCAAGCCGAGCATCAAGGTGCTGTCGTACTCGTCGGACCTGTCTCTCACGGAGGAGTCTCCGGTCCTTCCCGTGGCGAACGCCGACTTCTCGCTGGCTTCGGCAAACCCGAACGCTGCCGGCTCGATCGTCCTCGACGTGGTTGGAACGGAGACCGGTGCCATTATCGGCTACGCCGGTCTGTGGGCTGGCGCTCAGAACCAGCGCGTGACTCTGGTGGAGTCGTACGGAAAACCCGTGGGTGTTGTCTCTGACGTGGACGGCTCGGACCTCAATGTCGCGCTATCTGGCACCGTCGACGTTTCAAGCTCGCTCGTCAAGGGAACAACCTACTACGCCTCGACTGAGGGCACGCTGTACGCAGCCTCGACCACCTCGACGGACGATTACATCCTGGCCAACGACAACAGCGTCGTCATCTCCAAGGACGCGCTCGTGGGCGTCGCCGTCAGTGACAAGAAGCTGGTGGTCACGGTCTAACCCGTCAAAGCAACTGGATCCGTTGTTTATAGTCTCCCGTCCTCAGTTCCAAGCGTCAGATATTTTCTTGGTCAAGTAAGCACACAGCATCGTCCACACAACTAGCATGCGGGTCATAACAAATAGTTTTTCCTCAAGCAAAGCTGTCACTACGACGTGATCTGTTTTGGCGATGCCTGCCGCGAACGAAATTGTGATTCGCCAATGCAAGGACTGCAATCCTTGCTACATTGGCTTTGCCATTTGCAGGGCAAGAGCATAACACAACACGAAGACGCTAGTCCTTCTACATTAATCGTGTCTCTATTGCTTCTCCTCCTCCTTATTCTCGCGCTGGGCAATTTCTCTGTGCTTGCGGGTGCTGCCCTCGAGTCCACCCAGGACATCGTCGCCCTCCTGGCCACTGCTCGGGATGACCATCTCGAACGTCTCCGTCACGACCGTGTACTGGTAGTAGCCGCAACGTGCGATCGGCTTGGTCTTCTTCACGTCGAGGATGCCGTTTGTCAGCACCTCGTCCTTGATGTGCACGGCCACGACCTTGCCGATGATCACGTCCACGGAGCCCATGGGCGGGTTGCCCGGTAGACGCAGCGTGCTGTAGTACTCGCACTCAAACTTGACAGGGCTGTCGGCCACCATGGGGACGCCGTGCGTGGACATCTCCTTGGTCAGGCCGGCGCGCTCGAACTCGTCTACGCCGGGGGCCACCTGCTCGGCCGTGATGTTGACCGCCTCACGCAGGTCCCAAGTGGCCAGGTTCCAGCAGAATTTGCCGGTCGTCTCCGTGTTCACGGTCGTGTCTTTCTGCTTGCCCGAGGGCTTCTGGTTGGCACTGAACATGACGTACGGCGGATCGAAGGTGAGGTTGTTGAACTGCGAGTACGGCGCGAGGTTGGCCTCGCCCGAGGCTGACACAGTGGAGATCCATCCGATCGGGCGTGGAATCACGCAGGCCTTGAACGGGTCGTGCGGGAGGTTGTGGTCGGTCTTGCCGGGCTCGTAGAACATGGTGACGTCGAGGTGGTTGGTGCTTGGTCGGAAGCAAGTTTGAAAATGATCAAAGGAGAGCGGAACCCTCGACAAGTGTGAGTCCGGGCTGCGACTATCGGAGTCCGCGCGCCACGTACACCTGATGAGTGCTTGCACTTTGTATTGCGCGCCGCCCCTATGAGAAGTACGCGCCGGCGTTGTGACATTCAAATCGATTCCTTTGCATCTTCATCTGGTCCTCCGCGAACGAGTCTTCTGGAGGAAGTGTCCTGCAATCTGCCACGCACTTGGTCTTCCTCATCGTCATGAAAGCTCGAGCTGCCCATTCAGTTGCATCTATTATCTACATTGTGCCACTGGCCTTGATGCTATCGATACTCAATGCATTCACGAGTGTTTCTCTGACGCAGCCGCTCGCAGCTTCACGAAATGGCCCATAATCATCGCTCAGCACTCCATCGTTTCTTCTCCGCTTCCAGGCAAAGTCTTCGTCTCCTTGTTCTCGTCCAGAGCTGCTGCCTCTGGTCGGCTTGAGATGGTCGAGAGCACTGTCGTCCAGACCAGGTTCACGCAGTTGATGAACAGAATGCGATACTGCAGCGGCACGTAGCCGTAGTTGACAATGTTGGCGAGCGGCCAGATCGTATAGTTGGCCTTGAGCGTCTGCGGCAAGCGGTCCACCGCGAAGTCGAGTCCGTGGCCGAGAGACTTGCCCTGCATCATTTGCGTCGACGTGAAGAAGAGCGTGTTGATGCTCGGTGCGAGCACCAACATGTCGAGCAACATCTTCTTGAAAACCACGACCTTGCCATGGCTGCCGACCGTGCGCTCGATGAAGTTCACCCACGTGTGCGCAATGGGCACGAAGAGAACGCTGCCCCAGACCATCATGCGCATAGTGCGAGCTGTGCTGTGACTCACGAGTACTGCGTCGTCGTCCACCTCCTCGACACGTGAACCACCATCGCTCTCCGATGCGCGAGACTTCTCCACCCGCTGCGCAATGCGGTCTCCTAGTCCAAACAAAAGTGCCGAAGTGACGCACTTGGTCATCACGGGCGAGCGACGCAGCCAACCGTCATACAGCAAACCCAGACGCCGCATGACTGCAATTCCTCCACTGATGGGACCACCACACGATTGACCTCTGCCTAGAACCGTTACAAAAACCAAGCAAAGTGCTCATGATGTGTTCCCTTCCGAGGGTTGTTTGACAGCTTGCTTGCTTCCATTCGAGGAAGTGCTAGGGTGTCTATTCAATAGATACTTAAGTATTTGGGAGACCTTCCCCACAAGGTGGGCGTTGGACTGCAGACTCACGTCGAGTTAGTTAGGGTGACTGGGTCTGCGAGAGTTTGGTGCTGGTCCTATTCTGCTCTTCATCGTCTGACACAGGTTCGCGCTTCATGGTCGGCAGGAACGGCAGCGGTGGAAGGGGGTGGGTGGCCATGTACGAGAGGACGGAAGCCCACCCGACGTTCACAAAGTTGGCAAACAGGAGTCGGTACTCGAGCGGCATCACGCCGTACGTGATGGAGTTGGCGGCGGGCCACATCATATAGTTGGCCATGAGCATCACTGGCTGCTTCTCAACCGCGTCGTCGAGTGCCTGTCCGAACGGCTTGCCGGCCATGGCGCCGGTGGTCGTGAAGAACCAGATAGGCATCTGCGGCGCTAGGAAGACCATATCCGCCACGACTTTCTTCGCCGCGACAACCTTCCCCGTCCCGACGAAGACCCGCTCCATGACGTTGTACCAGTTGTGCATCATTGGGCTCAGGAAGAGTCCGCCCCAAATCATCATGCGGACCGTTTTCGCTGCACTCTCGCTCACGAGGCGGCCTTCCTCGACGACGTTGTCCTTGGCCATTTCCTCGAGCTCTTCGTCCGTCTTGCCAATCCTCTCCACGCGTTGGGAAAGTCGGTCTCCCACACCAAAAAGCACGGACGACGTCAGCATTTTGGTCAGTAGTGGCCACCGATGCAGCGACTCATCATACATTATTCGGAAGCTGCGCATGCTTGGGTTGGTCCTTTGCTAGCTGCTGCGACGGGTATATGTTCGATTGAGAAGTGATCTGTACGGCGTGCGGCCCTCGTTGCGTGCACAGGGATTGCTAAGTGAGCACAATCATAGTGGATGATCAACTCCAAGACGGTAAAACGAAACGTCTTCAACGTGCGAGTCCAAGCAGAAATCGACTGTAGAATCGGCCTGACAGCAACAGCAAATCATTCATAGGCGAGTTGTCTTTCATGCTGCTCTCTTTGCTGGCAGGACGTGTCGTCGTGGAGCTGACGCACATTCATTTACTCGCAGCAGATAGTTCACAGTGCAGCGTGTCAATTAAAATTGTATTCTGCAGTCGACGTGTACATGGTGGTTGGAGCAACAGCTCCACGAAACGAGTCGAACGTTTAACAGCGACGCAATGATCAGAGATGAGACACCGTGCTGTTCCCTTGCATGCTCACCCACCACACGTGCACGCTTGTTTTGCTTGTTTGAGCTCGACGTCATTTCGCGATCTCCACCGCACAAACCACATCTCGCAAGTGAAGGCGTTTCCACCTCGACACCAGAAGACCTGACCAAGCATGCGCAGTTTCCGACTCCTCTACGACGAATGGCTGCGTCGCCAGCCGCTGCTGACCAAGGTGGTGACGTCGTCTGTGCTTTTCGGACTGGGAGATCGCCTCGCTCAACGCGTGGAAAAGATTGGCAAGACGGACGAAGAGCTCGACGAAATGGCCAAGGACGACGTCGTCGAGGACGGCAGAACGCTGAGTGAGAGTGCGGCCAAGACGGTCCGCATGATGATTTGGGGCGGCATGATCATGACTCCAATGATGCACAACTGGTACAACCTCATGGAGCGAGTGTTCGTTGGAACAGGAAAACTCGTCGCGGCGAAGAAAGTCGTGGCAGACATGGTCTTCGTAGCGCCACAAATGCCCATTTGGTTTTACACGAGCACCGGGATCATGGCTGGCAGGACACTGCGGGACGCCTTCGACGACTCGATTGAAAAGCTGCCGATGACATTGATGGCCAACTACATGTTGTGGCCCGCAGCCAACTCCATCACGTACGGTGTGATGCCGCTGGAGTATCGGCTTTTGTTCGCTAACTGCGTACATCTTGGGTGGGCTTCGTTCCTCTCCTATATGGCGAACCACCCCCTCCCAGTACTGCCATTTTTGCCGTCCTTCCATCGGGAGAGCAAGCAGCAGAGCAACCAGAAGAGCAAGGTTCTCTCGCGCAGACTGTCAACTTAGCTTGGCTGAGCCCTTGTACAATAAGTCATTGTCAATGACAGCCCACACACCGCCAACTGGTAGCAGTGCGTTTGACTTGGGTGTCCCGTGTTAGCTGTGTGCTTATTCCCCATCGTCTAGCGTAACTGCCAAAGTTGGGGTGGTCTGTTCCTGTAGATACAACGGAATGGTTTCGGCTTCGTGGCAGGCCATCGCGGACAGGAAGGTCGACCACACGAGACTGACGCAGTGCGTGAGTGGCGTGCGGTAGTGCAGCGGCACGAGACCAAAGATAACCACGTTGGCCGCTGGCCAGAGCATGTAGTCCGCCAGTAGCGTCGGAGGTAACTTGGCCTTGGCAACCTCGAAGGATTCGCTCACGGGTTCGCCCTCCATGCTTTTGGTGACGGTGAAGAAGGCCAACGACGTCCCCGGTGCGATGATCATCATGTCGGCTACGACCTTCTTGGCGACGACGAGCTTGCCCGTGCCCGGGATCACTCTCTCGATGACATGGAACCACGTGTGCATGATCGGTGCTGCGAATAGTCCTCCCCACATCATCATGCGCAGCGTTCGCGCTGTGCTCGCGCCGACGCGTCCGCCATGATCCTCGTGTCGGCTGAAGTCGTTCCCGGTCTCGAGGCGTTGGGCGATTTGGTCCCCTGCACCGAATAACGTCGCGGCCGTCAGCGCTTTCGTCAGCAGCGGGGCCCCATGCAACCAGTAGTGGTAGATCTCGCCAAGTCGACGCACCATCGCCGAACGTGCTCAGTTGAGCGCCAAAGAGCGAGTGACCGGCCCAATGGATCCCGTCGGTATTGCGTCGGCAAAGACACGATCTTGGTGTGCGTGTCGTTTAGGTGAGTTGCGCTCCATGAGGCTGCAGACTGTGGCCATCGTGGATTTGCCACGGAGTGTTACGTGAGGTCATGGCGCTATTTGTAGCCTCGTCCTCGTGGCATTTCGGTTCTCTCCCTGCTCGCACCAAGTCCAATGCGACGCATCGGCGAGCTTTACCACTTCTGGCTGCACGAGGCTCCGCTGCTGACCAAGATCGTGACGGCGGCCACGCTCTTCGGCACGGGCGATCGCATCGCGCAGAAGCTCGAGACCAAGGCTCTGCCCCTTTTGGGAGAGCTGTCGAGCGAGCATTCTGGACGCCAAGCAGAGGATGAACCCCCCAAGCTGCTGAGTGCCAGCACAGCGCGAACGCTGCGCATGATGATGTGGGGAGGACTATTCGCAGCACCGATCATGCATACGTGGTTCCATGTCATCGAGAGAGTGATCCCGGGCACGGGCAAGCTCGTCGTCGCCAAGAAGGTCGTAGCCGACATGATGATCATCGCACCGGGGACGTCGTTGGCCTTCTTCACCGTCACCAAAAGCATGGAGGGCGAACCCGTGAGCGAATCCTTCGAGGTTGCCAAGGCCAAGTTACCTCCGACGCTACTGGCGGACTACATGCTCTGGCCAGCGGCCAACGCGGTTATCTTTGGTCTCGTGCCGCTGCACTACCGCACGCCGCTCACGCACTGTGTCAGTCTCGTGTGGTCGACCTTCCTGTCCGAAATGGCCAGCCACGAACCTCCGAAGCTGACTTGGGGGACTGGTGCTCCGAAACCTTCCGTGCCATCCAGCCCGATTCCTCTGTGAGTCTCACAATTAGCTCAATCAACAAAAGAATAGATAGAGGTGGTTGAAATTGCAAAAAGTTAATGCTATCTAGCCTACGACGACCTCAGCGCCCTTGACCTTCTTGCTGGCCATGCCGGACAAGAAGGTCGACCAGCCCAAGCTCACGCAGTTGACGAAAGGCGTGCGGTACTGGAACGGCACCAGCGCGAACACCATCAAGTTGGCGATGGGCCAGATCTTGTAGTTCATGGTTAGCGTCGGCTGCAGCTTGTCCTTGGCTACCTTGAACGCGTCGCTGAGCCGTTCGCCCTCCATGCTCTTGGTCACCGTGAAGAAGCCCAGGGCCATGGCCGGCGCCATGATGACCATGTCGGCCGCCACTTTCTGAGCTACCGCGACTTTGCCGGTGCCCGGGATCGCGCGCTCAATGAGGTGGAACCACGTGTGCATGATGGGGGCCGTGAACAGCCCGCCCCACACCATCATGCGCAGCGTCCGAGCAGTGCTGGAGCTCACCAGCCCATCGTTGATTTCTGGCTCGGAATCGGTGGCCGAAGTGTTGCTGACTTCGATTCGCTGAGCGATTCGGTCCCCGGCACCCGACAAAGTGGCGGCCGTCAAAGCCTTGGTCAATAGCGGGGCCTCGTGCAGCCAGTAGTGGTAGAGCTGCCCAATACGCCGCATATTCGCGAGTGTGGTCAGGAGTCCATTTAGAATTTACGATGTGTTTAGATTTTACTGTTAAATACAGCTTTTTTTAAGGCCGACGTCTAAACGTTTATCTTTGTTGTTGTATTCAAAAACCGGTAAGTACCGATAATATCAGTAAAGGGAGCACTATTTGGAATGGAAATTCTTAACGCAGCTCTGATAAACTAATTTGGAACTTCTGAAATAGTAGCCCACGCTCACGCAGCTTCTCCCGAGTCCTCCATCTGCCCGAACAAGTCTTCAATCTGCTTTGAGACGTCTCCGTCCTTGCTGGCCATTCGGGATAGGAACGCCGACCAGCCGATGTTCATTACGTTGATGAACAAAATTCGGTATTGCAACGGCACAAAACCAAAGGTGCACACGTGCACGAGTGGCCACACGGTCCAATTCACTGCGAGCGTCGGTGGCAGCTTGGCCACCGCCGTGTCCACTGTTTCTCGCAATGGTTTGCCCTCCGAGCACCCGGCGTAAGTGAAGAACGCCAACGACAGCGGCGGCGAAAAAATCAATTGGTCCGCAGCGATCTTCTTGACGATGGAAGACGTGCCCTTGCCTCGAACAGCCTTCTCTAGGAAATTGTACCATGCGTGGCCCACGGGGGCGAACAGGAGGCCGCCCCACACCATCATTCGTGCCGTTCTTTGCAGTCCGTTGCGGTCTTCCGCATCGCTTTTGTCGTCGTCGTCGCTTTCGGAATTCTCGATCCGTTGGGCGATTCGGTCGCCGATACCGAAGAGCACGGCCGACGTGACGCCTTTCGTCAGCAGCGGCGAATCCCGCAGCCACCGGTCGTACGTGAGTCGGAAGCCCCGCATTGCAAAACGAGGAATGCAGTTGCAGTGGGTAACGCTCCTAGACAACCGTTACGTTGGTCAATGGTGGGGGGAATTGTGAACAGCGACGCAGACTGTCTTCGCCCGTTGTTAAACCATTTTGAGGCATCGCCGATCGCGTGAATCACACTGGTATCATGACCTGAACACCGATGTGTGGTTGAAGTGGAGGTGAAGAGTAACCCTATCCGATAGCAGAAGCGCTTTGCAGGAAGCCCACTTCAACCACGACTGGTTTGGAATCACTACGCAGCCAACACCATGCATCCTGCATAAACTACCGCTCATTTGATACAAAATTGGTTAGTACAGTATGCTTGTTGCTTGTGCTGCACAATTATTATCTTGACGAGAGAGCTCCGGCAGTCGATATTTTGCAACACAAAAGACAAACACATTTTGTTCAGCATTTGTTGCTGATAATAAATAACAAAAATGATAGCACCTCGCTGCAGTATTCTACAGGCCCCATCGGCCTTACCACTACTATACAAGCAGCGAGTTCGCAAGATCTTCTCCATGCTAGACCACTTAAGGTTATCCTTCGCTCCATTGGGCGTTCAGGAGTGCTTTCACTGAACGGCACACTGGTTTGAGCCGAAGACACGATCTGCATCTTCAGGCTCGGGTCGGAGACGACGTGCCTCCGCAAGGAGCAGATTCGCTCGTCGTCGCCGGCGCCACCAAAGCTGCAGAAGCACAACAGCCTTGTGGTCGATGCGCTCCTGTTCTTCTAGTGGCACGGAGCCCGGGCCGTACACCGTCAGCAAACCAACCCCACCAGCATCGAACTCGCGTGGCTTTCGCACGATCACCTTCGTCATCGTGCGTTCTTCGGCGGCGTCGAAAGCGTCCACTTCCTCGATGACAGCACGCTGGAATGCAACCAGGTCTTCTTCAAAGGCTTTGCGCCTACTTTCAGGTACGAACGGTGTCAGCACAGCACCAAGAATGCCAGTCGCTCCTGCAACGATCTCGTAACTGGCACTGATCGTGTTCATGGCCAATGAACGGACACCCAGGTATGCGCCGCTGATGAGCTCCAGGGGGCTACCAGAAGCTAAGCCACGAGCAGGTAGACGTACAAGCTCCACAACACCGTGACCTAAACGGTACACAATACGGAACGGATTTGCGTACACGGATACCGTGTGCAAACCACTCAGAACGAGGATGACGGCCTGTTGTGAGTACCGTCGTGTCACCTTCTCTACCACGCTTGTCTGCGGCTCGTACAGATGTGTAAATGACAACTTTGTCAGGTACAAACGGAAGTCCTTCACGTTCGACTCAGGAAGGTACACAGCCAGTCGCCGACCTGAGGGTCCCAGAGTCTTGATATACCGTCCACCATGGAGCTCCATAGAGAACTTGATGCGGACGGCTTCGATTGACAACTCTTCAATGTACACGCCACTGGGTTCGGTTCCTGCAGCAGTCGCAGTTGTACCGCCACCACCTACAGCACCAACAACGATGCTCCGTTCGTCTACTCCAGCAGCAGGTACAACAACACCGCTATTGAACCCGCCAGCATAGTCCAGTTGCGTGTTCACAATCTCTTCAAAGGAGTGGTGGCTTGTAAGTCCTTCCAACCCTTGGAAAACACTAATAAGGTTGACGACAAACTTTTCGTCTGTTGACACCTCCAGTTCCTGCATAATTAGTTCGATGAGCTCGTAGTGCGTAAACTCCCCAGCGTGGCAGCTCGAATTCCACAGCATACGGAACTGAATGACACTCAAACTGCTAGTGTCTGTCTCCTCGAAAATGCCACGGTAGCGATAATTCATGAAACTGCGCCAGCGATCACGCAACCGCACCGACACGCCCTCTTTCACACGGTGCACCTTGGGGCCAAGCACCACTTCGCGCTCCATTTGATTGTCCATTTGCAAGTTGCCGAGCGAAAATACCACCTCGCTACTGCCGCCCGCACACGAGTACAATAAACCGAGGCGCTGCATCGACAGATAAGCGACTTCCACCATGTTGGAATTTGCGTTGTGAAGGAACGACAATCCAATACTCGGGATTATCACGCTCATGTTGTAAATGCCCGTGGGTTGTATATGCTCACGCACTGACGTGCGGAACTTCAGTGCCACCAGGACCTCGCCCACTAGATCGCCAGTCTCCGGGTCTCGCATTTCCCACCAATGTCCTTCCACCCGACCTAGTGACCGACGTGCCTGCTCTGCCGTATTATAGGAAAGAGCGATAGATCGTTTTGCGCCGACGCCTAACTTTGTCCAGGCTTTCTTCGGAATCTTGATTTCAACAGTACCAGCTGCGCCATACCCATGCTCCTTTTTGTGATTCGCCTCCCCATCCGACTGCTCCGAGCTGGCATAAGAATCGCTTACACGTCCAACATCACTCAGCTGCAGGCCTCCATCTAGATATGATAGATCGCTGTCGTTACGGTAAAATCCTTGGTTTCGCGGTAGCGTCATCATACTATCCGAAGAAAAATTGCCAGACAACGGTCGGCACCGTCGAACTGGAGAAGCTGCAGGTGTATGCATCATCTCAAATGACGTCGAGTCATCTCCAGTCCTAGGACTTCCAGATTCTGCTAGCTCCGTAGCGTCCAACGCAAGCTCTGCTGAGCTATCGCCAGTTCTGGCACGGTTACTGTTGAAGTAGCTTTCATCGATACCAATAGAGGACTCGTTCATGTCATGCATCACGTCGTCTTCATCTCCTTGGGTTTCATAGAAGTTAAGAGTGAGCTTCTTTGGTCGTGTGTCGCATGCAAATTCTAGGTCGGAATCGAAGCGATACACGTGCGCGGTCTTCAATTCTTTGGATTCCGTCGTTTTTGCCTGTACATTCATTCAATACATAAGACAACGCGTTAGAATGTGGTCGTATAAAACTTATACTTCCAATCAGTTTCTCTCTTACCCCATGGTTATCTGTTGCTGCAATGAGTTCGGCAGTCGAATCCGGCTTCAAAGAGAACTCGTTGCGCAAACGCGCGGCAACGATCTTCACTTCCAAGATGTAACTTGGCGGTTTGTCAGGGTTATAATCACGGAATACCAGTACACGGGAAGCGCGGTCAACGACAATATCGCCTGACACGGTCTTTGACTTGCTTCCAAACATTCTGTAGCGTAAGGCATCGATGTTTCGCTCCCGATCCAAATTCGCGAAATCATAAACGCCGTAATTTCGAGAAATCATTTCGTGTCGACCTATAACACTGCCAGTCCGGCAAGCCACACGCCTACAAACGCACGACAGGCAACATGACTTAGTATCGTTGGCATAGAATTGGAGAGGAAAGAGAGTATTCAATCCCTCCCTGAACATGATAACTTACCAAGGTCCATCTGGCTTCACCCATGCGAACGGAATAAACTCTTTGCTCCGAATAACCACCGTTTCGTCTGAACAATGTACCTGGCTCACAAAAACATCCGAGCTCGACTCGTTGCGGATCATATACATTGGTGGGTCGTCTCGCAAAAGAGTAACAACCATACTCGGGCCCATGTTGCTGATTCGGACTTTCACACGGTACATTTCCGCAACACTACGCCGAAAGTCCTCATGTTTGTACGCGGATCCGCTTCCATCCCTCCATGCATCCATCACTGAACCATTCAACTTCAGGGAAAACTCGTTTTCCTCGTCCACTGCAAACGGGCCACTCCATTCTGCCCCGTGGTGGTCCATTCGCAAGTACACTCGTCGATTCGTCAAGCTTGTCGCCGCATCAAAATCAAAATGGTGGGTCGATGGAATTCCTTTGGCAGACATTGCAGGCAGCTCTACCACTCGGTCGCTCGTCCTCATGTACTGCGATACCTTGAACGTGGCTCGAGTCTTATTCACGAACACGAAGTGCGAAGTGATTATCACTTGAGTAGTGCGGTGAAACTGACCCAGCGGTCGCTGGATGGAAATTCCCAGCTCATTGCGCGTCTTCGGACCCAGCTTGCTCCCAAACTTCAGACTGATAGGCTCTTGTACGCCCACAACCGTCGTGTGAATTTTGTCCGACCAACGAGAAACCTCTGTGTCAATAATGGTGCCTATCTCAAAGACTTGGCCAGGGCAATCCATCAAACGTGGAACGGGCCGCTGAGGAACCAGCTGAGGAACAACCAAGCTAGACGCATCCGGGTTGTCGGCATAACGAAACAACAGTGTCTGCACGTGCGACTGATTATACACCCATAGCGAACAGAACAGCACAATTCGCGGACTTCCATCATCTGCGGCTGTGTAATCAATACGAGTGATAACCTTGTTAGACGAGATATCGCCCTCCTTGAATGCAATACCGGGACTCTGTGGGGACGGAAGGAACTCCACAATTGGGTCCCAGGCACCGATTGCTCCCAGCATCGACTTAATCGATCTATCCATACCCTCTCGATAGATACAATCACCGAGATTAATCGGGCGGCTCCAGATTGAATCCATTTCAGGTAGCCGCAGCATTAAGCATGCATCCAGCTGAAAATCGTGTATAGGAACTTCTTCGCCTGGGGAGAGTGTGCCCGTTCGAACAATGTCCTCTGTTAATCCACTCGCAACGATTTTGTACTGCACTCGAATCGGCAGGGTGTTCTCAAACATTAGACAGGAGTGCAAGGATATCTGGTACTTTGTTGCGTATGTCTGCAACTCCCCGTCCTGGTTTGTGTTTCCACGAGTGATCATTTCCTGATGCTCCTCTCGGTACACCTTGCGCATATGCGACGTGATGTTCACATACAGGCAATAGCCCAAGCTTTCAGCATCCTCTGCCTCGAGCGTTAAGATGGTAGAACCTGCTGCTAGCTTGTTCAAATCCGCAACAACAGTGGGTTTGCACCCGTCCACCTTTACGACGACGGAGTCCTTCTCCTCACCAAACATCGCGCTAATTGGAACCGACATTTTGTTGCTTGTAGTCAACGTCATCAACTTTCCCGTTCGTGGCAGTGCACCACTCTGCACGAACACAACAAAGCGATCAATGCCAAATGTTGTCAGCGTGTGTGAACAAAGACCTTTTAGCAATGAAGCTGTAGACTTACCTCGCCAGGCGCTAGACGTGTGCGACAAGTCCATAATTCCATGTCAATGCTTGTGTCTGTCCATACATATCACATTTCATGAGTCGCCAGCGTACCATAATATTTGTGCAAAGTCCGTTCTGAACCGGTACAAACCATTTTTCAGCTGGACTGGTGAGCTGAGCAGCAGCACTCGCCGAGACTCGTCTCTCTGTGCAACCTTAACTTCAGCCAACACCTTTTCGCCTTGAATAAGAAACTTTCCGGCACGCCGAAGCGGACACATCAAACTCATCCGTGATGCACCAATCATGACTTCCAGAGCCAAGGGCGGAATATAACTTCCTCGAAGGCCATCCGACAGCATGGCGTGATCTTTGCACTCATCTGTGGGGCTACTTGCGTTTGCCGTAACAATCTTCAGAGGATCGAATACCAGGAACTGGCCGTCTTTCACTTGCTGTGGTTCGTTCATCCTTGTGTGTTGGACAGGATTGTTCGCGTCCGGTACGAATTGCAGACCCACAAAAATCTCCCCAGTAACATTCCCGCGCAAATCGTGAAGACGATACCATCGGTTCAGCCTCATCCGGTTGGGATCCAGCGAGGCCATAACATTACCAGCTAGATTGATCTCTGCTGATCCAACTGAAGACCATCTTGTCCGTTGAGAGGTGTTTGTGTTAGTGCTATCTCCACGGTCCATACGCTGCTGCGTGTTAGGTGGTGTTATCCGCTGTGCTGCCGATATGTCCATGAAATCGTCCTCATCGTCCACGTCGACTTCCACGTACTTATTCGTGACATGATCAAACACGTAATTGCGCTTGCGTTCGTCTGTTGTTAGTACGTCAATCCTCAAAATTGGCGTGACACCCGACTGGGCTCCACCATAAGGCAACGAGAACTTATGGCGAAAGTTTTCCACAGTCTGCATTTCACGTGGATGCCACCAAGGCAACAACACCACTGAAACACGAACATTATGGAATCGCGAGTACCCGGGAAATGACCACCCGTCTCTTACATCAACATGAAGTGTCCCTGCGTGCGACGTGTTTAAATTGGCAAGCCGAATAGGAACACCAAGATTGTTGAGCACACACACGCGTCCATCCTCTTTCTTGGCTTCCCCGTCAGCGGCCACTGCTGCAAGGGTGCGCTTTTCCACGATGAAGTCTTGCTTGCGCCGATTCTTGGCAATGCTAGATAGCAACCGAATAAGCGAGTCCGTGCAATTTACGTTCAGACGTTGCAACGCGCTTAGCTGCATTGTCGTTCCATCTTCTCCGCCTTTACTTCTCGCTTTCCCATAAGCTCGCCAGGGTTCGATAAAGGGCTCCCAGTCTGCCAATGAAGTGTTATAGTAACGCGCAGATATTTCAACGCTTGCATCTACCACGTAATCTGTCGAAAATTCAGTCCGGGTCACGCTCTGCATCTTCATATCACTAACGGAGAAGTTCATCACCGGGATATAGGTATCCAATGAAACCACAGATAGACTTCTCTTGATCACTTCAAATACCACGGAGTAGCACGTGATGGATAAACGGTCGTGAATCCTCCCAATTCGCAAACGTGTGCGAAAAATGGACCTTGAAGACGAAACTTGACGCTCTAGAGGTTCGGATGAAATGCCAACAAGCGACTGGTAATTCAACAATGGGATGAATACCGACACCTTTGGCTGACGTTTTGACCGTTCTCTGCTATTATCTTGCAGCCCATAATTCAGTCCAGCAGAAGTAGCAGTAGACATTCGACTGCGGCCCGATGGAGAAGCGTACGGGCGACTGAAACCAGTCGCGTACATCGGACGCAAGTCTAGTGAATCTTGATCTTGAAGGATTAACTGCATCGACTGCAGCCGCTCGGTCTGAGAAAAATGTCCATCTCCAAGGAAGCTAACATCGTAATCTCTCCTGTCAAGACCATCTCTGTCGCTGTCCATGGCCTTTTCCTCAGTAGCGCTATCAAAACCCGCATCACCTTCAGCTTCCACCGGCGTCTCGCTGTATGTTAATGCCTCCAATAGCGCGAAGAGTAACTCTAACCTTCGGTCTGCCTCAAGCTTGACCTGGCCAATCGAAATGCTGACGGACCGATGGCACACCGGCCTCTTCGGCGAGTCATCAGCACACAAATCGCATCCTCCAACAGCCGAATCTGTCTGTCGGTGCAGCCGGAGATCGTAGCTAATCCAAAATTTATCAACTTGTACGAGTCGAAGTGCAACATCTTCGGTAAGCACAAATAGCGCTGTGGGTCCCAGGTGAAGTTTGAAGTTCTCTACTCCTGGATCAGCGCGGTACGAACACGAGCTGTCCTCGATCGTCAGTTTGGCGACGCAGTGCGAATCCTCAAGGTATGCCTCCAAAATTGGAGCACGGATCTGGATTACAAGTTCTGGTACTTCTTTCCAGGGAGTAGTGCTTGCTGACTCTGGTGCGTATGCACGAGCTGCGCTACCTTCCGTTCTGTCGGTGTTATCGGCCCAAAGAACATCCAAGACACCTATCACTTCGAATAAAATCTGCGTCAAAGTGAGCGGCATCACCCAACCAGAAATCGTAAGGTCTGCATGAGCCCCAGATTGTATCACAAAGCAATCTGACCCAGCCCGGGCACCCCGGTAGGACATCCGTAGCACGAGGAAGGGACCATCGTTCAGATGATCCGCTCGCATCTTTCCAGGGGTCAGTTTTCCATTCTTCAGGCTTAGAAACTTGTCGCCAACATGCAAAATGCCATATTCTGATGACTGTCGGTGGTCCAATGCTGTAAAATCCTTCAAACCCAAATACAACGCGAACGCGGAACGATCTGGCTCTGAAACGCGATGCACATCCACAACAAAATTTACGTTGGTAGCACTTAAAGAGATCCATGATGACTGCTCTTTTTTCAGAGTGGCGGCTGGTCGATAGATGCTTGAAAATCCTCCCAACAGAAGCTCGTTTAAAGCTGACGCGTTCCACTGCTCCGATTTGCGAAACTGAGAGGGGTCCTCATCTATCGGGTAGTTGTCATCTTGCGCTGTTGAATCATACAGAACCTCTTCGTCTTCAACATCCTCACTGAGAGATCGCTTTGCTGCGTTCCTGGCGCTGGATTCTATACTGTGCTTCCACTTTTTCAATTCCATCAGATTGTCAGAGCTCAACACTTTACGAAGAATACCAGAACGGGTCGTGATTTCGAGAACTTCTGCCAAATTACCACTCTGAGAGCCCCATGGGCCTCCAGAAGCATAAGGTAACATGATCACCTTACAACCCAACAAGCTGAATTCGTCAAGTACATCCACACCCGAGCCGTTACTATGCATCGAAAAGTTTCCGTCGTCATCAAGGTGGCACCATGAGCGCCGCCAACGTCTAAATGCGAGGGAGTCGTCTCGAGTATACATCCAACCCATCATCTCGCTGCCTTGGTAATATATCCAACGATTTCTCGCCAGCGCCAATCGAACCATTTTCCGCTTGCGCACGATAGCACCTCGAATGAAACGCTGCATCACTACAATCGCGTGCGCAGCTCTTGCCCAGTCCGGAATTGCCGGAGCACCCGGTTCATCACCAACGAGCTGTTTTAAAAGCGCTCGATAGGAAGGTTCGTTGGAAATCTCGACAGGTACTGTGGGTACTTCAGGAGCACTGACAAACAGGTGCAATAGGTCAACCTTGACTTCGTACGAGTAGCTACCAGTTTCAACCGGTGGGTAAACTTCGTCCCCAAGAACGGTATTAGAGGGGGTTGTTGATGCGTACGAAGACACCAGCTGAGAGTTAATGGACTGTGATACAGCGGCTGTGTCACAGTCCATTCGAAAGACACTAGGAGGAGTCATTTCACTGGAATAATTGCTTGAAACCGCGCCAATCCAGTCGTGCCACTCGCTTAACAGTGCAGTCATTTTTGCTTCGTCAAAAACTGCGATAGAGTTGCCGATTGCTAAGGAAATCTTCGATCCGTACGTGTTGACATTTCCCTGGCGAGCGTCAGGGTGAGCATCGTAGAGGTAATTCATGCTGAACCGAAGAGCTGGTCTCTGCGCATCGTCGCCAGCTAAGCCTTCCACAGGCTTGCATATACTTGATGCAATGCAGCGATTACTCGTGTCATCCTCTCGCGACATGCTTTGAATGTAAAAGTCCTCCACCACAACTTCGTAAAAGTGGTACGAGAACAAACTCGGACCAAAACCCCTGATCGATACCATTGGATGGTCCAGCATCACTTCCGTGATGACTTGTTTCTGGAAAGCTCGAACAAGGCAGAATTTGAGTTGATCGGAGCTAAACGAAACTTGAGCAACTGTGCGAGACGGGGTAACCTCGAGAGGCATAACGGAGGGGTGGCGAAATGTCAACACCTTCGTTCCTGGCATGGAATCGATCGCAAGTTCCACATCCAATCCAGACCTGAACTTAAATACTGAGCGCAGCGGTCGATCATCCACTTTGATCAGTAGCAACCCGGGCTTCACACTGTCCTTTGTAGCAGCAGGACTTTTATCGGCGCACCGCTTGATCGTCACATCACCGGATGGCAGTAAATCAAACAAGAGTCCAGTTGGACCTTCTGGAAATGACACGCTGATCTCCGGGAGCGGGATACCTATTACATCTCCCACTTCATACAGTTTACTAGGGTACGGTACTATCTTTCCCTTTACCGTTTCCAACCCGAGGCGATTTCGAATTGATACCACCACCTCGTACGGAAGTTGCTGCTCGATCTTGGTCGCCTTTATCCACGCCTCATGTTTTCGCAACGCATCCATCCCCTCATTTTTCATCACCATCACCTGGTTCCAAAGCAATAAATAATCCTCTGCTAGCTCGGTCATCACGGCCTTGTTGCTCGCTGTGTGACGCTCCGACGCTTTGACCTGTTCTGCCACCATAACCCGCCACTTCTCGTGTCCAGAGAACGAATCAATAATCAAATTCAGCACGGACAACTGCTCTTCATCCAGCGTCATCCATATCCTCGACAAATGAAACACGGCGTCATACCGCGGATCATCTGTCTGGGCATGCTGCGCCGCCGTGTTCATCGTCAACTTCAGCGCCACATTGATCGGCGCCACCAAGAACCTGTGTGCATGCGCGCTCTCCTCTGCGTTCCACCAGTCGGCCTTGGCCGCCCTGGATCCCATCTCCTTCAGCCTCGACAGCGTCGACTGCAGCACCTTGGGGTGTACTCTCGAGTGGATAAAATGCAGCGCGTTGGGGTCCACGTACGCCGACAGATCAATGGCATTAATGAGCTTGAACACCAAATGGTTCTTCTCGTCTTCGTCCTTCTGGTCGTCGAAGCCTCCAACTCGCCAATTACTGGGCGTCGTGACGGCGGACAGCGCTCCCAGCGTGATGCCCGCTGCGAATTTCACGCCTTCCGTCCTGCTTTTGTCTTTACTGCAGGTCCTGGAGGTGGGTGGGCTCCGCATGGGCCGTGACGGGACCCACGTGCCTTCCACTCGAATGTGCAGGTTCCTGATGTCGACCTGCAGGTTGTCGATCAGCTTGGTCATGGTGCGTCCTATCCAGCCGTCTGTACCAAAGTAACCTTCACTCTCGTGAGGCACCGTGTACTCGGGCACTTGGGGGCCGTTCCACCGATCCTGCAGGTCCTGCTCGAGCCTGCGCATCTTCTGCTCCACCAGGACCGAGATCTCGTCCTGCAGCTCGTCCTCGTCCTGTTGCAGCGGCGCCAGCACCAGCAGGACGTCCTGGAACTTGATCTTGGCCGCGGCATTGCCGAAAATGGCGGAAATGGGCAAATCCGCCTCGAATAGGCCAATGAAGCCCGTCTTGAGCCGAAATGGCAGCCAACTGGGCACGACGCTGGCCTTGAGCGTCAAATTCTCGAGCTTCAGGCGCTCCGACGACTGCCAGAGCTTGGCCGACACGTTCACCGTGTGGCTCTCCACGTACTGGCCCAGGAAGTACGCGATCCACGACTTGAGCGCGCCCTCCAGCATCCCTCTCACGGCAATAAATAAAAAAGAGGAATATGCGCTACTGGCTTTTCGTAAGTAAAAACCTGCGATTGGAGGAAAAGGGAACTGTAACTGCCGGGAAAGGACCAATGGCACGCGAGGAAAATGGCAGACGAGACGGAGACGTTAAAAACCCGGCGAAAACGATGAGCGTGTTTGGAGGGCTATTACCCACGCTGTACCATGTCACATGTATACCATGGCGTGTACCAATGACATCGGCAGTGCTGTACCAGGAAATTGGTCGACTGCCGCCTGTACATTGTTATCTGTAAAGCAAAATCAATTGCTGCATATCATCGATACTCAGAACCACTTTTCCTTTGCTGCCACCATTAACGCCAGGCACACCAGCGCGAGAGCTCACAACGAATGCCTTGGATTGTAGTAACGAGGTCTTCCAGACAATAACCTGATACTTAATCAGCAGCAGAGTAGCTGTGGATGAACAGAAATACTCGGCCAGGCATAAATTTCGCTATCATCTACCCCAGTTCATCCTCGCTGGGCTCTGAGTTGCACAATTCGATGGTGCATGGCATCGACGTGGCTGCTTGTTGTAATTGGAGAGCTTGGGGAACTCCATTCGCTGGGATCATGCGCAGCGCCGAACTCGTAGCGGACACGCACCACGTAGCTTTTCGAGTAGTCGAGACCGAAGATCGTCGTGACCAACTCGCGTTCACTGTCGCTTGATCGTCTCGGCCGTCCTGACCAGTTCTTCCACACCTTCATAGTCCAATCTCGAGAGAACTGCAGGTGGTATGACAGTGCCTTGGTGTGCACTCGCCACTGTACGTGGATCGCCGCCTACGTCAACCAGCATAAATCAAAATGTCGCTCCGGTATAGTTTGAACCAAAATGTGCAATACCTTGGAAGGAGACTCGAGCGCAATCTCTGTGCGCGGAGAAGCAGGCACAATGCCCATGCGAAGTTCCCACCGTCCGCCATCAAATCCGTCGCCGCGGCGGAAAGGTTTACGAAGAAACGCTGCTAACCGCGACGACTGCCGACCTGAGGTCAACTCGGTGTCCGTGAAATCTGTGACCACCGAGCTGTTTTCAGTAGATCTTCCGCTGTCAGCATCTCCAAAGCTCTCGGACATGACAGCACCCTGACTGTCCGAGTCATCTCGATCCTCCTCCAACCCTGGATGTTCAGGAAACACAAACGACCCAACTGCAATTGGTGCACGCAGTTCACTGTCCACACTCCCAGAGCTCGATCGCCGTGAAGACGTCTCCTGCTGGTCATCTCCCGACACCGACCAAGCTCGTCGAGCTCCTCTCAGTGTGTATCTAGTCCGGAAACGCAGTCGAATCGGCCTCGGCGCGATCTTCAAAATCCGAAGCACGTCTTGGAACTGCAAATTGGCGATACTCTCTCCGTTCACCGACTGCAGCACGTCCCCTTCCTATAGCAAAAAAAAAAAAAATCCAAGACGACTCGACTCAGTATCCATGAAGTTGAAAAGCAATGGACACTGCACGCACCCGAATCTGGTGCGAGACTTGTCCAACACTGAAGATCGTTGACTTGACAATAGTGACCGGGATGCGGTAGCCCAAAGGGTCCACCTGCTCTTGGCTTTTCAGAGTCAGGCCCAACTTGTCCTCCGTAAACACCACCTGGTCCAAATAAGAAAGCCCAATAAATGTCATTCAACGTCCTCCTGATCTATAAAATTCTAGAGGTCCGGACCTCGTAGTCTTCGTAGGACTGATCGGGCCCCAAGTGCCAACTGGGACCCGGACGAGACGCAGTGGGCGCCGGGAAGCTGCTAACGGCGCTGCTGTTGCTGCAGGCCGAGACGCTGAGGCTGCTGCTGCTGGAGCTGCGGCGCCGGAGGTGGACGGACGAGCGGCGCGAAGGCGGCTGGTGCATGATTGCTAATACACTCTCCTCCATGCGATGACACTAATCAGAAGAGTCAGCGCCTATTATTGTCGTGTTGTTTCTTCCGACCCTTTTTATATGGGAATTTGTATGGGATGATTTGTGTCGTATTTAACAGGATAGTAACAGTACGGTAGTACGGATACGATTAACGTATCCGGTTAGGTGGACGCAAGGTGGACAATTGTGTCCACTTGAGTCTTATGCGAATGATTACCATACCGTATAATACTTCTTTAATCCGACACTAAATCTTCGGATAGGTGTA